>CAUYRT010073183.1:0-14849 GCA_963574885.1 Lepilemur ruficaudatus
GGCCTCCCAGAGTGCTAGGATTACAAGCCTGAGCCACCGCACCTGGCCCCACACAGAGTTATTGTATGTATACCTAGATCATCATAAGGTGTTGACCAGCAAGCTGGTAATAGTGCACTTTTCAATGTTATCGTCAGAGCTAAGAAATACGAATTCCCCTCCACTTCTCATAAGCTATGACAAGGGGCGGGGGAGATGTTTAGCTTTTGAGTTCTCTTTTTGCTGCCAAAAGTAAGGAAGTTAATTTCACTGGCTATTCCCCGAGATCCTGGTTTATAGCAGTCCTGTTTCCAGTGCTATTGTTCCACCCTGCCTACAGGCTTCAGCCTAAGAAGCAAGACATGAAAGCCACAACAGTGAACACAGGAGGGGTCAGGTGACCTCACTTTAAGGGTCACTTACTGCAAGAAAGAATAACTCATTGTTTTGTCCTGTTGAAGATGGAAATGTGAAGCAGGTTTCTTGGTGCTAATTTTCACTGTGTCTGATTCTGATTCTAGTTTATTGGAAGTCAGATGACTGTATCCTTTCCTATGCAGACGTAATGGAAACAGGGTAATGATTATGCTCTATTCCCTAGTGCTTCTGCAAACAATTCATTATATCTTGGTAAGAAGTTGGATGTATTCAGCATGCTTTGAAAATAACATGTCTTTCTTCACCAATGCGGAACAGCCTCTGAGTGAAGACAGGGAAATAAGAAATATACCGTTTCTGCATGGGTTGGTTACTAGTCTCAACACATCTTGGTGTAAATTAAGGAAGTGCTAACTGCTTAGCAGGGGTAAGTGGCTATGCCATGGTGCCCAGATATATGGTCAAACATTATTCTGGATGCTTCTGTGAGAGTGTTTTTGGAAGAAATTAACATTTAAATCGCTTGACTTTGAGTAAAGCAGATTGTCCTTTGTGTGTGGGTGGGCCTTGTCCAATCAGTTGAAGAACTGACTAGAACAAAAAGTCTCTTCTCTCCTGAGCAAGAGGGAATTCTGCCAACCAATGGCCTTCAAACTTGAACTGCACATCAGCTCTTCCTGGGTCTTTAGTCTGCTGGCCCACCCAGAAGATTTTGAACTTGTCAGCCTGTATAAACATGACCCAGTTCCTTACAAAGTCTCAATGAATCTCTTTATATATAAACATACATGTCCTATTGGCTCTGTCTCTCTGGAGAGCCCTGATTAATACACTGTGGTAACAAATAATCCTCCACATTTCAGTGGCTGAACACAATAGACTTTCTCTCCCCCAGGGAGGGGCCCAATGTCAGAGATCCTTGTCAGGGGGCAGTTTTCATCACGCGGTAATTCAGAGACCCATTATCCTCCAGCGCTCTGGGTCCTGTGTGTCCAGCCAGCAGAAAGGAAAGCGAGGACAGAGAAGGCACATCTATTTCTTAACCACCGGGGCCCAGATGTGGCACCCATCATTTCCGCCCACTTTCCATTGCGGAGAACTAACTGCATCACTCCATTAGGAGGGACAGTGGGGCTGAGAAATATGGTCCTTGGCTGGGCGACCATTTCCCAAAAACAGCTTTTTGCTATAGAAAAGGGAGCAAGAATTTGGTAGCTGCCACAATCTTCTTCATGAACGCTCACTGTCTTATGTATATTTTTAAGAAGACTTACTCCACCTCAACTGTAATTCCTCTTGTGTTTTCTCAGACAGGAGTCTTCAGCCAGTCTGTTTTATTCTAACATGGCACAGAACATCTTCTGCCAAGTTCCTGAGTGACTAACCTCACTGTTAGACCTTTCACAGATTTAAAATCTAATAAAGAAAATAAGGTTAACACAAATAAAAAGACTAAATAACAGTACAGGGCAGCATATTATTACGTGTGCAAAGAACAGGGTAGATGATTTGTACAATGGGTGTTCAGAAAAGGAAAAGAAGTCTTGGGTCGTTTGTTTAGCGAAAGCATTTACGGAAGAATTGTGCTTGAATTGGGACCTTAAGTATGAGTGAGATTTCAATGGGCAGCGGGGGATGGGAGGACATTCCAAGGTGGGTGAATAGGAGGCATGAGCAACAAAACAGAGACAGGAATGAGAAAATAATTTTGAGGTATAGTCAACAAACCAATCTAACTAGAGGGAATACTGGTTGAATATTGGACTTTTTTAAAACAAGAAAGCAAATTAAATCTGGATTGTGTTTGAACTGAATTAAAATAGTGTGTAAATAATGGAGATCCTTAGAAGATTTTTGCGTGACAAAAGTAGTATTTTGGAAGAATAATAACGTGGCACTGTGTAGGATGGTTTGCAGGGGAGCTCACAGAAGCAAGAGACCACAGTCTTTGGGGCCCCGATTGTAAAATCTTGTGGTTATCTTTGTATTAGTCAGAAGTGTTTTAGATGCAAGTGAAAGAACTGCAGCTTAAACCAGCTTAAGGGAATTTCTTGACTTATGTGAAATGGAAATCTGGGCTGCGTCTGTTTTAGACGTGGCTGGGTCGGGAGCAAAAAGTATACATTGGAGTTTTCATTCTTTCTGTCTCTCAGCCTGCTGGACTCCACTGGCACATGATAGGCGACATGGCATTAGCAGCTCCAGCCTCGCGTCCTCACAGTCAGCAAGTGCGGCAGAGAGTCTTCCTTGATTGTGCCTATAGTAGGGAAGTCCTGGGGCAGATGCTACTGTCCAGGTTTGGGTCATAGAGGCATCCCTGCACCAACATGTGGGCAGAGGCGTGGACTACTTTGGCCAGTACCGGGCCATGTGCTCCAGGGTTGAAAGGGATGTGTATTTGGAGGGAGGCTGTTTAGGGGGCCAAGCAGTCCCATCTTAAACATTAGAACGGGTCCACCATGAGAAAGAGAGGTTCTGTTTTCAGATGAAGGAAAGAGATGGAGTTGACTAGAACCTTCAGTTTTTTGCACTAGGTTTTTCTTTTTCCCAAAAAGAGCTTAAGTTCCTCATTAACCAAACATTGGAGTGGAGTACCTCCTTGTTGGCTGGATTATGTTTTACCAATGTCTTATATCCCATCTCCGCATATCACCTCTGCTAGTACTGAGCTTATAGTAAACACTCAACTCTCTCTGATTCCTCCAGAAATAACTCACATCCATTTTTCCATTTGCATTCCCCATCGCTATCCCATGAACAATGCCCTCCTCCTTCTCGCCTGGCCTGCTGAACCGTACTCCCTGCGGGGCTTCCTATTTCTGATCTCTGACCTTTCTAACTCATCATCCGCAAACCACCAGAGTTATCATCCTAAGACACAGGTCAGATTGTGACAGGCCTTGACAGAGAACAAATTCCACAGGCCTTAATATGATAGTGTGGCAGTTTATTTTGTGCCCACAAATTCCTCCTATCCCAGGACATCTGCTCCCTTGCAATGTGAACTTGCTGCTTCTCCCCTTGAATCTGGGCTGGTCTTGTGACTTGTTTTGCAAATAAAATGCAGCAGACATGACATAAGAGTTCAGAAGCTTAGTCCTAACAAGCCTGGCAGCTTCTGCCTTTGCTCGTTTGGAAAGTTGCCCGGAGACTCCGATGTAAGGAAGCCAGTCTGGCCAAGGACAAGAGGCCATGTGGAGAACTGAGGCAACAACCAGCACCCAATATCAACTGCCAGACGTCTGAGTGAGGCCATCCTGGGACTTCCAGCCCAGCTGTCACTAGCTATGTGCAGGCATATTAACGAGCCCAGGAGAAACCAATAGAGAAATACTCAACTAACCCTTAGAATAAGAAATAATAAATCATTGTTGTTTTAGGTCACTAAGTTTTAGGGTGGTTTGTTATGCAGCAGCAGATAACCGAAACAGGTAGAATCAGTAGGCTTTGTTTGAAGGTGAGGGAGAAAAATGTCTAGAATGACTCTTGTTAATTGAGGTTGAAGGAAATAGATAATGAGCTCAGATCAGGATGAGATAAGCATTGGGAGCCTTTGGGATACTCCAGTAGGAATGTCCAGTAGGTAAGTGAATACGCGGCCCTGGAGCTATCTGGACTGGATCTCCCAGGACCACCCAGTGAGTGAGAGGAGGCAGAAGCCAAAGGTCAGAAGACAACACCTCCAGGAAAGCTACTGTGTAAGGATAGGCAGAGGAAGGAAAGCCAGCAGAGGAGCTAAAAAGTGGTAGAATATGTACTTTATTTTTATTCTTCACTTTTTTCTGGCCAAAAAAAAAAGGCAGTCGAAGAAGTCAAGAAGAAACCTGGGATGATAATGTAAAGAAGTCTCCCAAGGACCTAAAATCAGTCTTTTCCAGGATGCAAATAACCGCTGGAAACGCAGCCGGTCAGCGGTGAGCGGTTCACAGCTGCTCTGCGGGGCCCTGGGCAAAGCCCAGCGAAGAGGCAGAGCAGACTGCGCAGGAAAAGCCGCTTCCCGTAGTCCCCTTTCACCAGGACACGGCGCCGAGGAAACCTCAAACAAATTCAGAGAAAAGTAGACAAACTAGCCACTCTAGTCAACGCCAGAACAGACAGAGGCAGACGCAGAAAGGCACAGACATGGCAGTGAGGACGGAAATCAAGATACATGAAGAAGCTTGTTTCTTGAACAGTCCTGCCTCTTCCTCAACTTCCTGTTGCTCCCAAATACAACATCCGTGCAGCCTTGTGGACTGCCGAACCGTGGGGAACTTGATTAGTACATCTGTGTTTCAGGATATAAGTATATAACTGTGCCAGAGAGAGAGAGAAGTAATCACAGCGTATCCCCCAAAGAAACTCAGCTGTCTTGGATCTAGTCCCCTCATTTTACAAATTTTTGGACATCTTTGACAATAAGACTGCGACACCGTTTGTAACTCTCTGCCCCATACCTGAAGACTTCATTTGGCAGACACACACCAAGCGGCACACCGTGCAAGGCTCTGCAGGGCGCACACACACAGGCAGCAGTGCCCTGGTAAACCAGCACACTCCAGAAAGTGAAGACCCGATTGATAACGTTTCCCGATTTTTCTGTGCGGTAAATATTCCCACCGTGGCTGATCGCAAGCTCTCAGTGGTTTAACAACCAGCTCGTAAAAATCCTGAGTGTTTAGCTGCCCTGGGATAAACATTTAAGAGTGAGGAAATCCAAGGTGCCCCGGACAACAGCCAGCACCCACTGCCAGCTCTGTGTGTGAAGCCACGGGGGGCCTCCGGCCCAGCCGCCCCTCAGCCAAGGTGCGCCCTGGGGAGACACACACAAAAACCTCCCAGCCAAATCCTGAGAAATAAGAGGTTGCTGTTGTAAGACACTAAGTTTTGGAATGGTTTGTTATACAGCAGTAGTTAATTAAGACACATCTAGTGGAGACTCCACGAGGCAGGGTTGGCCTATGCAGAAGCGAAAGCCTGTTTTGGCCTTTCCTTCTTCTCTGTCGAATTCCCAGGCCTGTTCCCAAGCTATTGAAAGTTTTGGTCTTTACTGTGGTTGTGAGGCTTACAAAAATAAATACATAAATAAAAAGAAAGTCTCTGTCTTCCTTTTTGCTACACTGAGACTTCCTGGATACCTGGTGTTAAACGTGAGCACGGGCAGCTCCTATGCTCTTGCCCCTTGGAATATGCTCCAGTCCAATTCTTAATAAGACTGGGGGGCTGGACACAGTGAAGATCATATTTATGAAAGACAGTTGTTTTATGAAATTTTGTTTTCTTGAAAAGCAAGACACGTGAGGGGGATTGGGACCACCATAAACAGGACAGAACATTTAGTGACACCCTCCTCATCTGTTTCATTTTCTCTTTGGGACACCCACATCTCTTATCTGTCCCACCATCAGTAATAGACTTTGAACAACTATAACTGATTTGTTAAATATTGATTTGAGTGGCAACGACCCAGGGTCCATGATTTCCCACTCCATTCCTAAAGCCGGTGTTTTCTGTGGTTTTTCCTTCTCTTTCTGGACACTTGCAGAGCAGGCCCTAGTTGGATTCTAAAGGAATTTTTCCTATTAAAGATTCGAAAAGATAGGATCTGTCCCCTTGGCCTATGGACCTTTATCTTGTATGAAATACTGGTGATTTCAAAGTATTGGAAACCACGTTAGAAAAAAAATGTCTTCAAAAAATCCATTTCCTAAACAAAAGCTAGAAAGTAATTATCACAAAAGTTGAGATAGTGTCTTCTCCTGGGATGTGGGCATAGGGGAGAAGCCTGTAGTTCATGTTCTAATTCTTACCCAGGTAGTGCGGTCCCGTGGTATTTGCCCTATAATAATATTTTTAAGTATTTGTGCAATTTTTATGCTCTTTGTGAATGTAGGTTTTATTTTATAATAAGAAAAAATAATTAGTTTAAAAATAATGCATTCTGCATTCTGATTTCTTCTTGTATATGGGCTGGGAGCTTGTTAGAAATGAAGACTCTTGACCCCACCCAGACCTACTGAACCTACTGATCAGCTGGTGGGTGGTTTGCACGTTAAAGACTGAGCAGGCAGGTGTGGTGGCTCATGCCTGTAATCCTTGCAATTGGGGCAACCAAGGCAGGAGGACTGCTTGAGCTCAGGAGTTCAAGACCAGCCAGACCAAGAGCGAGACCCCATCTCCACTAAAAGTAGAAATAGAAAAGCTGGGCATGGTGGCGCATGCCTGTAGTCCCCGATACTCTGGAGGCTGAGGCAGGAGGATCGCTTGAGCCCAGGAGTTTGAGGTTGCTGTGAGCCACAACGATACCGCTGCATTCTAGCCTGGGTGACAGAGCAAGACTCTGTCTCAAAAAAAGAAAAAAAGACTGAGCAGCACTGAAAGTCACCTTATCCTTTTGCCGAAGTCTCCTCTGTAAAAAGCTCATAATGATACAGGTCTTACAGATCTGGCCTTCCTTCCAGGCTGCTGTGAGGCGGATGGGAGATAACATATGTGAAAGCACTTTGAAAAAAACAGTAAAGTGTCATTTAAATTATGTCTCATTATCACCTTGGGATAGAGTCCTGAAAGAATCCGTTGCAAAAGAGCAAACAATTGTCATCATCCCCTTACATTTCATACTTTCTGGAATCTTTTCAACTCCAATTTCCTGGCAGCCTGGTGCTTCCTGCATCTGCTTTGTCAAAACTTGCTTTCCTCCCGCCTTGAGGGTATTACCAGCTCCACAGCCAGATGCAGGGTCATCCATGCCCTTTGCAAGGTCTCTGGAGAAGATTACATCTTTCAAAAGGCACTGACGTCCCCAACTTAACTTTCAGAGAAATCAAATCCACATGTTTGGCTGAGCCTGCTGTATAACAACAGCGTCTGGCCTCACCTGGGCCAAAGTTGAGCTCCGGCAGGAACTGGGAACGCCAGGCAGGCAGGCCTCAGACACTTTCAGTTGCTCATGGCTCTTGGTTTTATTTTAATTTTTTGAGATTTTAAAAGATTTTATTTTCTCAGGCTGGACATAGTGGCTCACACCTGTAATCCCAGCACTTTGGGAGGCAAGGGCGGGTGGATTGCTTGAGGCCAGGGAGTTCAAGACCAGCCTGAGCAAGAGCAAAACCCTGTCTCAACAACAACAACAAAAATGGAAAAATTAGCCCAGTGTGGTGGCACACACCTGTAGTCCCAGGTACTTCAGAGGCAGAGGCAGAAGGATCCCTCGAGCCTAGGAGTTTAAGGTTGCAGTGAGCTATAATGATGCCACTGCACTCTAGCCCAGGACATAGAGCAAGACCCTGTCTCAAAAAATATATATATGTATACATTATTTTCTGTACAGAGAGCTAGCATGTTTCTTTTGTTGGGTAGATGTCTTGGATAATCCACTCCAGGAAGATCATTTAGTCCAACTTGAAGCCTGTATCCTTCACATACTGATGGAAACACTGGCAGTAAGTATTGAGGTTGTGTTTCCAGGTCAGACCACGCTGGTTTGAGCAGATGCGGCAAGAGCAAGAACCCTGGCGGAATTTTCTTAGGTAGCTCCAGTAGAGCTGCTGATGACCCATCTCTTAAAAGAAGCAGTGACCCTGGGCACTGCACACTGTGATTCAAAAACATCGCTGGTGATGAGTATGTGTATTATTTCAAATAATACATTCAGTCTTCTAAACTTTGAAAAATACTAAAACAGTTTACAAAAGGTCCAAATAGATAGATAATTAAAGTATACTTACTGGTGGGGTTTTCTTGCATTAGGGTCCTTCTACTGAGTTTCAAGAGTTAACATGACGTTGGTATTTTAAGGATGCAGTACATAAATGCTAGAGTAAGTTCTGCTTAATTATTCATTCAGCTCAACACACACTTGAAGGCCAGTTTGCACTAGATTCTGTACTTGGTTGTATCTGTGTTCTATCAGTATAATAGGGGAGATATAGAGGTATGCTTGTATGTGTGTAATTTTTTTGATTACCACAGTTAAGAAAAGGAAAAAAAAAAGAAAGAAAGGGAAGGTGTGTGGCGAAATTGTTAAGAACTTCCCCAGAACCCAGGTTCTAGAGTTAGTCCTTTTGGGTCCAATCCCAGCACTACCAATTATTAGTTGTGAGACTTTGGGCAAGCTGCCCAACTCAGTTAGATAGATGTGAACGTTCTCTTCTGTACAATGGAGTAAAAAAAAACACACACACACACACACAACCTGTGTTATAGGTTTATTATAAAAATTAAATGATTTAAACCATGTGCCTGGCATGTAATAAGGGCTCCATGCATGTTAATTATACAATGATCAAAGGAAGGGACGAAACATCAACTTTTTGGGAACAAAGGCCCATCGAACTTGTTAGTGATGTCACTGCCATGATTATTGATACTCTCTTGATGACAGAAGATAATGCACGTAGCAGGCCTAAACTACCGCTGGTAAAAGGCCTGCTTTCGAGGTTGGTCTTCACTGGCGCCAGGGAGGGAACTTAGATTGTGCGAGAGTTTCCACCGTTCACTGATAAGAGCGGCTCACTGTGCTTAGACTATTTGTGCAGACAGTATGGTTTGTGCTGAACACCTGCTTTCCTTCTGGGAGTCTGGAATTTGCATATACGCCAGGTAGAGCTGCCTCCGTGACCAGCTGTGAGTATGACTGTATGCTGAGTTCTCTGAGTCCTTTTAGTGAATCATCAAACTGGGGGTGGTCTTAGGCATCCGCCTCCATAGTGCTGAACTGATTACCTCTGAAAGAAAGATATTTGCTTGGAAAATACTGATAACACAGCATTATCTAATTTAACCAGGTGAATGAACATATTTTCATAAAAAGACTCAGAAATATAGGATCTAGGAAAAAAATTCTTGAATGAGTCAAGGATAAAGATGCCACCAAGCAGCATTCTGTCCTCAGTGACCCTTCTCTAAAACTAAAGACATTAGGAATCTTCAGCACTGTGAAAGTTGGCTGTAAGGTATACAGGCAGCAGAAAGGAGCCATGCTGTGATGTACAGTTTTTAGGTCATTGTACTTTAAAAGCTCTCTAGCTCCCACCTACACACACACCACCCACCCATAGTCTTGATTTCTTTCCCAGGGTATGTGAAGCTAATTTTGGTATTAGCTTCACATATCCATATCACAAATCCAGTATGTTCTGAGAGTTAAATGTAAATGTATCATATTACAAATGTTTCTAGACTATTTCAGCATCGGTTTGAAACATACTCATTCAACAAGAATTAACTGAATACCTTCTACATGCCAAGCAGACTTGTAAAATTCTTTGGTTTAACATGAACCCTGCAGTTTTTATTATGATACCGCAGAATGCTGCTTAAAAGCCCTTGTTAGGCAAGCCTCTCAAAACCCTGCGTTTTATTTTCTGTCGAAGATGGTCAACAAAAGTATGTATTTGGGTGATGTTGTTTGTGCTGGCCTTAGTATCAAATGAACTAGTCAAGGGTATTATTTTCCATCCCTTTGATAGAATGCAGATTTCCCATTAAAAAAGCAAATCTTTCATTTAAAAAAGGTTTAATAAATACTTCTTTCCAGCTGGTTAAATTTGAAACACTGAAGAAAAAAGTTTCATGCAAGACTCTTCTCCAAGTCTGAGCTAGAGCATGTTCGTTTGAGGGTGAGCTGACTGCGTTGGTATTTAAGTCACACCCACAAGCATTTGTCCACGCAAGGGAGGGACACAAGTCCACGTAGCTCTCCTGGTCCGCGCAGCCAGGCGGTGAAGATTGCCGCTACGTTATTTCTGCTGCCGCCGGCCCTGTCCTGTGAGTGCTGACAGATTGCAGGAAAGGGCTGTGCCAAAACTGTTAGTATTTTCCTCTTCAGTTCTCAAATTGAGACATTCCCTGATCCCCTCATGACTCCACCCTTTCTATTTTTTTAAGGAAATTTGGAAGCCTACATTCTCTATAACTGGCAAAAATGATAGAGACAGATAGTAAATGCATCCAGCCACAAAAGAAAGCAATATATTAAGTCAATATTTATCTACTGAGCACTGGCACTGTCCTGGGTCAGAAACAAAAAAGTAAAGTGTGGCCCTTACCCCCCAGAAGCGTGTAATCAGGTTGACCATATTAGAGAAGGCTTTTTGGTCTCAAGGAACGGAAGGCCACCAGGCTGGCTTATGCAAAACCAGGGATTTATTATAAGCCAGGGAAGGAAAGTTTCTGGGTCTCAGTGATGGAACTGAAGCCTAGAACTGGATGCCAATAAGAACAGTGTTGCTCTCCTTTATCTTGGAGGCCCCGTCTCTCACCGCTGCTTTTTCTCTGAGCCTCTACTTCACGCTCACTCCCTGCTGACCAGCTGTGTCAGTCGAGACCAGCTGAGACGGCCTGTTGTACCTGCGATATCACTTCTCCCCTTCTATGAGAAGAGAGTTTTAGCTGAACACAGGGCTACTCAGCTAAAGGATACGCTTCCAAGCCTCCCTTGCTGCTAATTGTAGGCATTTACTCAGCTCTGGCCGATGTGATACAGTCAGAAGTGACACGTACAACTTCAAGGTTATGAACTCCTCCCTTCTTTTTCCTCCTTGCTGCCTAGGTGTGAATAAGATGACAGGAGTTAAAGTCATGGTCCTTGACTTAGAGATGGAAGCTGCAGGTCAAGGTTGGCAGAGCAACAAGGTTGAAGGAGCCTGGGTCCCCAGCTGCATGGAGCTAATGTGATTGTTAGTCCTGCCCCAACTGCTTAGGTTCAGCCTTTTACGTCAGACAGAAAGGAACACTTCTATCTCATTTAAGCTGGTGTTGTATTGGGTCTTTATTGAAGAAGCCAAGACCTGTAACCTAACTAATAAACCTGTTCTCTGCTTTTCTGCAAATAAGATGGAAAATGACCACCCTAGTCCTCTAAATTTATAAGACTTCAGGTGAAGTGACCAAACAAGAATTTCGACTTCCAATACAGACGTTAAGAGAATCAGTTGGTCCACCTTCGGGCTTCTCTGACCAGCTAAACTAAGAGGGGAGAGTCAAGGAATACAAGCCTGGCTACTGGGGCTCCCCCTGTGGGTGAGGGTGAAGTGGGGGTGTCATTCTCAGTGGAAGGTCCCCTATTCTATTGACCCATGCTTCTGTATGAAACCAACCATTCCTAGAGGCATTTATGTGTTATTTTAGGAATAAATAATTTATAATGTATAAAAGCCAAGACTATGCACTAAGCAGAGTAGTGAGTGAGAAGAAAATCTCAGGAATTGGAAAGGAAACCGACGTCTCTCTCTCAATTGATAAGGTCTCTTGTGGATATCAGTGTAGATTGGCTGGCTTGGGGGTGACCTTGTCCTCCCATATGGATCTTCCAAAGCTGCTTGGTGTGTCAAAGAAGATGACAGTCCCAAATAGAGAAGAAAGGCTCCTGTAGTCAAGAGTACTCAGATCTGTGTTCTACTGCTATACTTTGAAATCGGATGCAATTAATGTGCTTAGATGAGATCTATTTGGTAGGTACAAGAGAGTTTCAGATGAGAGGAATGTGTCTTAGTTCAGGAGGCTTTAACAAAGTAACATAGATTGGGTGGCTTATAAACAACAGCATTTATTTCTCACGGTTCTAAAGGCTGGAAGTTCAAAGATCAGGATGCCAGTATGGTTGGGTTCTGGGGAGGGCCCCCTTCCTGGCTCACAGACTGCGGACTTCTTTTTATATCTTCACACAGTAAAGAGAGCAAGCTAGCTCTCTTGCCTCTTCCAAATACCGTCATATTGGAGGTTAGATTTCAACATACGGATTTTGGAAAGACAAGCATTCAGTTCATAACATTCTACCCCGGCCCCCCAAAATTCATGTCCTTTCCAAATGCAAAATACAGTCAATCATTCCATCCCAGCAGCCCCCAGATTTTTAACTCATTCCAACATCAACTCTCAAGTCTAAAGTCTATGGTCTCATCTAAGTGTTATCTAAATCAGATATGGGTGAGACATGACAATACATTCATCCCGAGGCAGAATTCCTCTTCAACTGTGAACCTATAAAACCAAACAAGTCATGTGCTTCCAAAATACAACAGTGGGACAGGCATAGGAGAGACATTCCCATTCCAAAAGAAAGGAATAGGGAGGAAGGTAGGGGTGACGGGTCCCGAGCAATTTCAAAGCCTAGCAAGGCAAATTCCTTGGATTCTTAAGGCTCAAGAATAATCCTTCTGGGCTCCATTCTCTGTCCTCCAGGCTTAGGGTAGCAACAGTCTGCCTTTGGGACTCACTGGGGTGGCAGTCTCATCTTCCACACCCACTGAGGCTGTGGTTCCTACCCTGTGCCTCTGCCAGGCAGGGGTCCTGCACCCAGAGTTCCGTAGGTAGGAGCCAAGTTTACCCTACACAGCTCTGGGTGAAAATCATCTGGCCTGTTAAAAACAAGGTGATGCCCCACTCCCATTTTGAACTGAGGAGGCAGCCCTGATGATCATGGAATCACCTTCAGGGTCGTTCTTCCCGTGTCTTGAAGAATAGTGCACCTTTGCAGCCAAATAGCTCTATGTTACCATCCTGTAAAATCCAAGAAGTCTGATAACCTTTCTTCATTCCTTCCCTCTCTTTCCGCTTCATTTTAACTGGAAGTTTTCTGCTAGGGGGCTGATTAAGTCCATGGTTCACACCTCAACTAATCTCCTTATTGAATGGTTGGCTGGCCATATACCCTGGGTATCCTCTTCCGAACATCCTTTCTCATTTTTTGCAACATGGATAGGTTAAGAATTTTCCAAATCTTTAAGTTCTAGTTCCTTTGCTTAATAATTCCATCTTCAAGTCATTTCTCTCTTCTCAAATTTTGCTATTAGCAGTTAGAAGGGACCAAGTTGCTTCTTCAGCACTTTGCTTAGAAATCTCCTTAGCTAAATATCCAATTTTATCACTCACAAATTCTGTCTTCCACAAACCACTAGACCATGAACACAATTCAGCTAAATTCTTTGCCACTTTAGGGTTATCTTTTCTCCATTGTCCAATAATGTTCCATATTTCCATCTGACACCTCGTCAGAATGCCTTTACCATCCATATTTCTACCAACATTCTGTACCTGACTACTTATGTATTCTCTAAGAAGATGGAAGATTTCGCTATAGCTCTTCTTTCTTTTCTGAGCCCTCACCAGAATCAACTTTAAACATCCCTTCATGACAATCTCAGCTGCTTCTAGCATGCACTTTGAAAACTCTTCTAGCCTTGGCCCATTACCCAATTCCAAAGCTGCTTTCACATTGTTTAGGTATTTATTACTGCAGCATTCCACTTCTTGGTACCAATTTCTGTCTTAGCACAGGCTGCAATAGCAAAATACCACAGACTGGAAGGCTTTATTTCTTTGTTTGAGATAGGGTCTCACTATGATGCCCAGGCTGGTCTTGAACTCCTGGCCTCAACTGATCCTCCCATCTCAGCCTCCTAAGTAGCTGGAATTACAGGTATGAGTCACTGCACCTGTCAGATGGGAGGCTTACACAACAAACATTTACTTCACGTAGCTCTAAGGGTTGGGAAGTCCAAGATCAAGATACTGGTGAATCCAGTGTCTGATGAGGGTTCTTTTCCTGGTCACAGATTGCCACCTTCTTGTTGTATCCTCTCCTAGTGTAAAGAGAGCAAGCTGACTCTCTCATCTCTTCTTATAAGGACACTAATCCCATTCACAAGGGCTTCTCCCTCATGACCTAATCACCTCCCAAAGACCCTGCCTTCTAATATCATCATCTTGGGGATTCGATTTGAACTTGAATTTTGAGGGGACACAAATATTTAGTCCATAAAAGAAGGAATATAAAAAATTATTATTATTCTTTCATTAAAGAAATGCTTATTAAGCCCCTGCTCAGCACCAAGGGCAAGAGACCAAACTGAGTTAAGTCACTTTCCCAAAGTCTCACAGCTGATAACTGGTGGGGTTGGGTTTGACATAAGTGTGACTAACTCCAAAAAATGGGATCTGGGAGAATTCTTATCAATGTCACTGCACATCTTCCGTTTCTTTTTTCTGTTTTTATTTTAATATGATAATCACAGATATAAAAGAATTAGACTCTAAATTTAAGAAGCACACAGTCTAGCAAAAAGAGGGACTATACAATAATAATACAGTGCATTAAGTTCTATGATAGAGGCCAGGTGCGGTGGCTCACACCTGTAATCCTAGCATTCTGGGAGGCCAAGGCGGGAGGATCACCTGAGGTCAGGAGTTTGAAACCAGCCTGAGCAAGAGCAAGACCCCGTCTCTACTGAAAATAGAAAAAATTAGCCGGGCATGGTGGCACGAGCCTGTAGTCCCAGCTACTCCGGAGGCTGAGGCAGAAGGATCTCTTGCGCCCCGGTGTTCGTGGTTGCTGTGCGCCAGGCTGACGCCACGGCACTCTCGCCCAGGAAACAGAGTGAGACTCTGTCCCTAAAAAAAAAAAAAAAAAAGAAATCACAAGTTAGAACGGTAGGAGAGGGCATGTCTAGGGGTGGGGTTAGAGGAGGTTTTATTTTCTTTCTCGTATTTTTGCTGGCTGCGATATTCTCTAC
>CAUYRT010073184.1:0-20459 GCA_963574885.1 Lepilemur ruficaudatus
ACTTTGTTCTCAAGATATGGTTGAGGCTGTAGCTTGTTCTGCCGCTGTTGACTCAGGAACTCTGCAAAAGCAGATTCTCAAAAAACAATTTTGAAAGACAGAGATTTCCATTTCTTTTCCATCCATTCAGCTCTTTTCAGAAGTTGGGCAAAGCAGAACTCCTGCAAGGTGCCTGTTAGTGAGAGAACTCATAGGATTGATTTTTAACTGTTACTGGGGAAATTGTAGGATTAGGTATTTTCCTGTTGTTTTTGCAAGGCGCCACTTCACCCACTTCAGGTGATTCTTATAGACTGTAAACTTTGAGAACCGGAAGCACTTATACTCTAGCACAGTTCGAGTAGATAAATAAAGTAAATATAATAAAGTCTTAAATAATCATGAATAATCAACACACAAAATGCATGAAACTGCCAAACATCTCAAATTTTACATAAAGCAAATGGAAGACATTTATTTCCTCAACAATTGGGGTCTTAAACTCATCACTTTGGATAAAAACTAAAAATCACTCAGAGAAATTATTGATAGATATGAACCATCCCGTAGACTTACCGCAACCATTGAAAAAGGGTATCTTAACCTCTCTTTGCTCAAACCACAGATGGACGCCTGCTTTTCGGCCAAATGCCTCTGGTTGAAATTGATGGAATGGCGCTGACACAGACCAGAGCCATCCTCAGCTACCTCGCTGCCAAGTACAACTTGTATGGGAAGGACCTGAAGGAGAGACTTAGGTACTGTAGTATTCATGCCATCACTTGGTCCTTGTCCAAGCTTCTGCAGTCCTGCCCCAGCTGAAACTGGTTCAGGTGTAACCTTTCAGCCTGGACTGAGAGGAGAAGACAAGCGGAACAAAGGGGAGATGTCTTGCCAGACCTGGCATGCCTCGTGCAGCATTCTGAATAAATACTTCCCTTTTGTGTACTACTCATAGTGCAGTGAATGCTCCATGGAGCATTCTCATGTTCTCTCCTCACTCCCAACCAGATATGTTCTCAGAAAATGACCTGGTAAAACTATCCTACATGAAGGTGGAAATTAATTACTGACTAATCAAACAAATATCGAGCATTGTATCAGCAATCTATTTACTATAAATAATGCTGTATAACATTTCACCTTGAAACACATGACTTAAATCAGCAGATCTATGGTGCCAGGCTTGAGTTATCTCAGCTGGGCTCGCTCTTCTGCCTGAAGTTAGCCAGGCTACTCTGGCTTTCGGTGTTGGCTATCTGTTGGGGGACGAATGGACCATGTGCCTCTTGTCCTCTCATCCTGAGCCTGTTCTCATGGCAGCTGGGCAGGGTGCCAAGAATGAGGGTGAAAGCACCCAGGCCTCTTAAGTTCTGGACTCAGAACTGCTACCTCCTCATTTTACTTCATTCCATTAGTCAACGCAAGTCACAGGGTTAGCCTGGGAAATAGGCCCCATGGATTGATGGAAGGAGCTGCCAAGTCTCATCACAAATACAGGAAGGTGAAGTTTTGTGGCCATTTTTTTGCATCTGTATACTACAAGCATCTACTCTATGCCGTGCATTGTGCTAGGCCTGCAGGAGGAGGCTCACTGGGTTACTACTCCCAGGAATGCTTTCACAGGAGATAAGTAGACTTAAGACAAAATAAAGACTTGCAACTACAAACTTTTATCTGGATTTGGGGGTCAAGGGTGTTTTTCAGAGGTCTCTGAATGTCATCACCACCAACCCCCATGGATGTAGTGGGGGTGGTCATGATACCTATTTAATAGAAGACATGGCGGGAGAAAGCCCCAAGCTCAAATGTTCAGAAAAAAAGAAGAAAGCATAACATAGGAGTGAGCCAAGTCTATAAAAAGTAGCAGCCCAGCCCAATTTTCCCATTTCTCCATCTCTAAAACAGACTTAGTCATTCTGCCCTGCAATTCCAAAGGTATATGGCAAGAGAAGCAATGTCAAACAACGGGTGAATAAAATCCTTTTGTGACAATGCAAATAAGTACTGATGTGCAAAAGCAGTCTGTTCCTTATTGTTTTAATGCATATTTTTAAATTGGTTTTTAAACTCTCCATGTTTTTTTCCAAGATATCTGTCGTAAGCTATAGACAGTATTATTAATATTCTTTTTCTCTTGGTTAGGCATAAACTATAATAGAGTAAAGCAAATGGGCTAGGTGACAATTTAACATGAAAGAAAAATGACTTGTATGTAATTCAGATAGGACAATGAGAGTTTCTTCTTCTTTTTTTTTTTTGCATTTTTTTGAGAGACAGGGTCTCACTATCTTGCCCAGGCTGGACTTGAACTCCTGGGCTCAAGTGATCCTCCTATCTCAGCCTCTTGAGTGGCTGGGACTGCAAGCACGTGCCACCATGCCCAATCCATCATTCTTTTAAATGCTGTTAAAAAGAAAGACAAAGATGACAGAAGATCATTAAACCAAATTTGTTAGATTAACACATAATGGGGGATACAAAGACATGCTTGTACAGGTAACTAGCACAGCATGAATACACATATAGGCCAGCAAATAATAGTAATATATCTACCATTATTAGATTTTTTTTCCCTAATGGTTGTCATTGTGCAAAATGGTCCTTTGTGTTTCTTTTAATCTTTTAACCATTAATTTTTCAAGTTGGATTATATTGTTTTTTACAATCTGCATAGGACTGCAGTAACATAGGGAGTTTTTTGTTCATTTGCTTTTAGAAATGGAGGATCTTGCCATGTTGCCTAGGCTGGATTTGAGCTCTTGGACTCAAGGGATCCTCCGGCTTCAGCCTCCTCAGTAGCTGAGACTACAGGCACGCGCCACTGCACCATTATTTGTATTTTTAATAACCCTTTTCTTTTTCTTTTTTGTTTAGGGTTTGTCAATGAAAGGAAAACTTTAAAAGGAATCAAATAGAGCTCTGACCT
This sequence comes from Lepilemur ruficaudatus, assembly GCA_963574885.1. Classification (NCBI taxonomy): domain Eukaryota; kingdom Metazoa; phylum Chordata; class Mammalia; order Primates; family Lepilemuridae; genus Lepilemur; species Lepilemur ruficaudatus. The sequence goes on from CAUYRT010073184.1 coordinate 2,909, forward strand.
GACTAGGAAATTAAACGTTTTTTCCTCAGTGGCCAGGTCAATGGAAGACCTGTTAAATTACATATCTTTTCTAAATAACTGAAAAGGTTCTGGTACTGATAGTTTCTGCATTCTTGGTAAACTTCATTGACTTCAGTTTTTAAAGCCATGACAATCCAATTATTTGTTGATAGCAGATTTCAACTTAGAGACATTCATTAGTCCTTTCATACATCCTTTTATTCAGTAAAAATTTCCAGAGACCCTGCTATATCCCGGTCACTTAGCTGGTTCTGGTACCAGAAATCATTCAGGAGAGCGGAAGCTTCCAGGGCATATTCAAAAATCCTTTGCCCCAACAGCCATTTATACCACAGAAGTGTCGGACGAGGGAGCTCTATACTAGAAAATTCCTCTCCGAATAAAAGTCAAACGGTGTTTTGTCAGGATCGACATGTACACGGATGGCACCCTGGATCTGATGACGGTGATAATGGGGGTTCCGTTCAAACCCCCCGCGGAGAAAGAGGAGACGGAGGCTTTGGCAGTGAAGAACGCTAAAACCCGGTACTTTCCTGTCTTTGAAAAGGTAGGCTGCGAGGGTCCAGGGCTCCTTGGCTCACTTCCTCTTGCTGAGAGTATTTCAAGAGTGAATATCTGAAAAGCTTCCCTGCTTTTGGATCAAAACTTTAATAAGGATTCCAGAACAAATAACAGGTAAAATTGATGGAGCCTCCAATCAAAACAGAATCTGAATAAACGAAGTACAATGAGAGTAGACAGCATTTCTGTTCTGATTTTAAAAATAAGCCATGAGCCCAAAGTGTCACCACCTTGCATTCACTGTCAGATACCTTATTGGGTCTCATATTAGAGGTTAATCATGCCTCAATCAAAAGACAAAGTCTCTTAAAATGACAATTTTTCTGAAGTAATTTTGAAGTAAATACTAATGACAAATGTCCTCGTAGTCCATCTAGGGAAGTTCCAAACCTAGAGGACAGCATGGCAAATGATAAGGAAGACTTGTTAGCATAAGGTTTTACTGTCAAAAGAATTTTGTGGTATATATAGCCTTAGTCTTAGCCCTGGGAAAGAATGACTTATTATCGACTAAACTGTAATGAAGATTTCTGTCTGTACCTCATAGTACTACATAAGCAAGTTCCTGTTTATCCAACAATGTACAGTGTTGCTGAAATACCTTCCCCCCCTTTAAAATAAGTATAATGATTATTTGAGTTGTATTATTCAGTGTGCTTTATCATACTGCAGATTTTGAAATCAGTGTGTGGCCTAATCCGGTACTTCCCAAAGCATTTTTAAATTATTTATTCAAATCAGGATCAAACTCAACTTCATTAATTGTAATTGATCAATACATTCCTTAAGCCTTTTTAAATCTATAAGGTCCCCATTTCCTCTCTTTCTTTCCTTTTTTCCTCTCGTATTTGTTTTCCAAGAGTTTCTCATGGTGTGGATTTTACTCATTGCAACATATTCTTTTGTTTCTAGATTTCTCATAAATTGGAAGTCAGAAGCAGAAGCTTGATCAGGGTCATGCTGAATTATTTTGGCCAGATTGCTTTATAGGTGGTGCCGTACAGGTCACCAAACACAAATTGTCTGATTGTTGCTCTTATGATGTTCATGCAATTGATGTTCAATGTCATGCCTAGATTAATTTGATTTATTAGTGGATGCAAAATATTGACATTCCAATCCTGGCAGTCTCTCTCTTCATTTATCAGCTGGAATATTTTCTATAAAAAGAATTTACCTATCATAATATATTTGGCTACTCTGGGATATGAAGGAAAGTAGGATAAATGCTCTATGTTCTTTCTTTTTATTCACCACTTTAAAAAAGTGAGTTAGTTACCTAGTGTCTTCAAAGGAGAGCAATGAGTTGTTTTTTTATTATTATTGTTTTTGTTTTTGTTCTTTAAGTAACACTATGATACAATTTATTGTCATGAATTTAAACACATTTGTTGTATGTTAATTGCTTTCAAATCTCTTATTCTTAATGAGGCTCAAATGTCCTATCATTTGGCCAGTGGTAGCTTCTTCAAGTTTGCTCCTGGTCCTTTCTACATGACCCCAGCGGTGTTCCTTGCTCTCTGGTATGGCAGGATGCTCCAGGCTCACCTGGAACATTTCCTTCTCTAGACCTGCAGTCAGCCATTTTTCCAAGGAGCTCTGGTTACTTTTATGCCTCCTAACTTTTTCATGTCATAGTACTCATAGAGAATGATGACATTTGTATGGCGTTGGAGCAAACAGAGCAGCTGGAAGAGACAGCTTTGGGGGCTCCACCGCACCAAGCCCTGCTTGACAACCTCAAGAGCTTGGGGTTCAAATTCTCAGATATTAACGCACAGCACTGAAGCGTGGCACCTTGAGTGATGCATTCTTGCCTATCTAACCCTCCTTAATCAGATTTTGGATCATTCAGAACATTCACTTATAAAACTATTCTATTATTAATAATATTTAACCTGGAGTTAAAAATAGTTTTAAAAATATACCTTAATGTTTAGTATGTTCCCAGAGAATCTTTTAGTAAAATGGAACTATATAATGCATTCATCTCCTAGTTGTTCTTTCTGAAATAAGTAGATGCTAAATACTTCTTTTTTTTTTTTTTTTTTGAGACAGAGTCTCACTCTATTGCCGGGGCTAGAGTGCCATGGCATCAGCCTAGCTCACAGCAACCTCAAACTCCTGGGCTCCAGTAATCCTTCTGCCTCAGGCTCCTGAGTAGCTGGGACTACAGGCATGTGCCACCATACCCGGCTAATTTTTTCTAAATATTTTTAGTTGGCCAATTAATTTCTTTCTGTTTTTAGTAGAGATGAGATCTTGCTCTTGTTCAGGCTGGTTTCGAACTCCTGACCTTGAGCGATCCACCCGCCTCAGCCTCCCAAAGTGCTAGGATTACAGACGTGAGCTACCGCGCCCGGCAGATGCTAAATACTTCTTGAGTCTAGTCTATGGCCAGGACTGCGTTACTTCTACTCTGTAAGACAGGATGGAGTAAATAATTTTGATTGTGTTTTGAAATCCAATGCAAAGTTACTAATTTCCCTGTGATGACTTAAAGAACTAGGAATTATTTCAAAATGGTGTCACCCTGACATGTCATTAGGACTTGGGCTTGTGTTATTTTTAGATGCCAAGCCATCTTTCTTGATATCCTTCTGATCAAGAGCATATATTCCGGGGACTTTCAGTCTGAGCAAGGTGTTCTCTCTGGGGCTGAGGGGTAGAGCTTTTCTCTGTGTGAAGATAATGGCCCTGAACAGAAAACAAACTTTGCTTCTTGGATTCATCTAGATAACTAAACTGCTTTTGCCAAATCAAAAAATATCATCTATTTCAACTCAATAACGTAGGTAATGTATTTTGAAATATGTAAGTCCAAGTTTTTGCATTCAGAGATTAAATTTTATTTCTGAAAATAAATTTTCAGAGTTTTAAAAATCATTTTATGAGAAGTAGATGCTCATTATTAAAAAATTGGACAATATAGAAATGTTGAATGTGGAAAGAAATTATTACTACTACCCCTGCTACCAAAAGATAAATAGCAGTATTATTTTCGTGTATTTTCTTCCAGTCTTTTCACTATAAATACATTTTTATTTAGTTTTTTAGGTTTTTAGATAATTATAATTACATGAAAGATAATTTCACCTGTTATTCTATTACAATTGACCCTTGAGCAATGCAGAAATTGGGGCACTGACCCCCCATGCAGTCAAAAATCTGAATATAACTTTTGACTCCCCCCAAACTGATAACATTCACAGCAACCTCACACTCCTGGGCTCACACGATCCTCCTGCCTCAGCCTCCCAAGTAGCTCGGGCTACAGGTATGCACCACCATGCCCGGCAATTTTTTGTTTTTTATTTTTGGTTGCCTAGCTAATTTCTTTCTATTTTTTAGTAGAGACGGGATCTCGCTCTTGCTCAGGCTGGTCTCAAAGTCCTGAGCTCAAACAATCCTCCTGCCTCGGCCTCCCAGAGTGCTAGGATTACAGGCATGAGCCACTGCGCCTGGCCTGTCTTTTATGTCTCTTAACTTCTCTTTCATATATTCCATCTCTTTATCTCTGTGGGTTTCCTTAGATCTATGTGCCAAATTACTGATTGTTTTTTCAGTTTCTTCATTGAGTTTTTATTATATCAATGTTTGTGTGTTTCATCTCAAAAATTTTATTTGTATCTTTTTCAAATCCATATGTTCCTTTTTTCTACATGCCTGTCTTTTCATTATCTCTTTGAACATTTTAAACATTTTTAAAACACTTTTCAGGATTTACTCTTGTTTTTGGCTCTGTGGCTCAAAATTCTCCTTTTTCATTTGTCTATTGCCTCTGTCTCATAGATGAGTTGGGTTTCCTTGCTTGCCATGTAATGTTTAGATGTGTGCTTGTCTTCAGCAGGAGTCACATTCTGTATATTTGACATATCCAATCAAATGTTTTTATCTTTGCCTTGGCCAGGATACTCTAGAATTCACTAATTCTAAATGCTTTTTTGTCCATACTAACATTTATTTTTATTCTGGTATGTGTCACAGGAAGCAACACAGTGCCTGAATTTATCTCTATTCTTTATTTATGGAGTAAACCTATATTTAATGCATCTGCTACTCAGAGCTCCACCTGAGAGATTTTTTAACATTCACTTTTCACTGGATAGTGAAAAATTAGCTTTTTGTGTGGCTCAGGTTTGGAATTCTGGTATCTCATTGGTGACTTGTTTTTACTGCCAGTGTAGCAGCCAGGCTCCGGCTAGTGGTAGCTTTTGTGTCTCCCTGTACATGCATAAACTTTTACTTAACCACTTTCAGGTTTGTAACAGGATCCCAGTACCAGCACTTCAGCACCCAAGGAGGCTTAACAGTCACTGGCAAACTTCCAGAAACATTGTGCCAATTTACAGCATGTGCAAGAGTATCGGTTTCACGCTATCCTTGGCAGCATTGGAGATTTTAAAAAGAAAAAAGATTCTTCAGTAAATCTGATCTGTACAAAAGATTTCATGCTTTTGTAAATGTTTAACATGGCAAAATAGTCTTTACTTCCATTTGATATTCTTTTTATTTTTCTTTCTGTAGATTTTGGAAGACCACGGAGAGGATTTTCTCGTTGGCAACAAATTCAGCTGGGCAGACATACAATTGCTGGAAGCTATTTTAATGGTGGAAGAACTCGATGCCTCTGTTCTTTCTGACTTCCCTCTGCTAAAGGTAGTATATTAATATACACACGTAGCCCAGGAAAAAATGAACAGAAACAAAGACTGAAACAAAATGTGCTTCTAGGCCAATCTCAAAAGAAACTTAAGAAAGTGGTTTTGAAAGTCATTTTATTCATTTTGGTTATTTTCTCTTGCTTAGACTATGGAATCTGTTAGGAAATAAAACCTTGTGAAGGGAGAAAATACAGATTATTTTGATTCTGGCTTGAACATTTAGTACTTTCCCTTTTTAGGGCTTTGAGCATTTTTTCCTGACAAAGCAAGGCTGACAAGTCTGTTTTCTCTGCCTCCCGCTGCAGCTTCTACCAGACAACTCAGGCCTCTGTTAGTCCCTCGATGCTGCCCACCCTGCTCAGAATTTCTGCTTGGGTGGCACTGCCCGTCTCCTGTTGCGTTGCCCCTGCCCTCAGACAGCATTCTGCCACTGCCAGACCTCACCTGGCCTCTATTCTAATTCTTTAGAAACATTTTATCTCATAGGTGACCATGGGTTTTGTAGTTCAAGAATAGCCTTTTTTTTTTTTTATTACAGAAGAAATGCAAGTTCGTGTAGCTACCTTGGAAAAAAAAAGACCTATAATTCCACCAGCCAAATATTACTGTATGAGATTTCCTGACCTATTATTTTGTATTTTCACCCCAAATACAAAGGATCATACTAGAAATTGTTTTGTAGCCTGCTTTTGACATTCTTTTCAATTATCATGAATATATGTACATGTCAACAAATATTCTCATGCAATGTTATGCTACTTTATTTTCATAGGTAATAGAATCACATCTTTTTGAAAAATCAGAGCTATCTAAAAAGGGCATAAATTGAGAAGTCTCATTCCCACCCCTGCTCTCCTACCTTCCAGCCCTCTGCTTTTATTAGTTTCCTGTGTATCCATCCAGGGCTCCTATTCATGCAGATATAAGCAAATATGAATATGTATTCTTATTCTCCCCTTTACTCCCATTTTTTACACAAAATGGAAAATGGTGTATATTCTGTTTTGTCCCAGGTTTTTTCACTAAACAATGCTTCTAGAGATCTTTCCCTGTCAGTACAGGGACCTCCCTCTTTCCTACTATATAACAGTATTTTAAATTACTGGATACATTCTTTGTAGGGATGTACCATAGTTTACATAACCAGTTTCCTTTTCCTAGAAACATAGGTTATGCTCAGTTTTTCACTGAAACATTCTTATAGCTCTTTATTTACTCACACCCTTACTTATTCCTTTATAATAATCCCTAGAACAAGAATTAATAGATCAAAGAATATAAATATTTTAGCAGTTTTGATATGCACTGCCTGATTGTGAGAATTACTTTTTCATAAGATAATTTAACTCATGCTAAATTCGTCATCAATGGCATCATCCGGGTAATTACCCCAAGAATATCTAGCAAGCACTTATCGAAGGATTAACTCAGATTCAACACACTTAGGCTCCATAAACTGAAGATCTAAGCACCCTCGACTTATGATAAAGTTTTGATTTTTCTTAAAGTTTGTAATTGCTATTGAGGTCCTGATTTTCTGTTTTTCATCTCAGGCATTTAAAACAAGAATCAGCAACATCCCCACAATTAAGAAGTTCCTGCAGCCTGGGAGTCAAAGGAAGCCACCCACGGATAGCCACTATGTTGCAGTAGTCAGGAAAATTCTGCAGTTCTGATGGCAGCAGGTCTCAGGATGCCAAGAGTAATGCTCTACTTGCAGGACCAGCACATGCCATCTGTGGTGAACAGTAGAAGCAAGCTGTAGGTTCTAGGAGCTAAGTGTCTGAGAAGAACAAAGCTATGCTGCCATCAGTGGCAAATGCTGATTAAATGCAATATAAAACCATCAGATGTGTGGGGTTCTTTTTAATCTTGTCAATTGTGGATGATGGTTGACAACTTTTATGGAATCAATGTTCAGTATAAATAAATAGAAGCCAGATATATGGAGAGCAGTGGCTGACATTGGATACTGCTGTGCTGTCTGCATCAAGATCAGGACCAGAGATTGGGGGAAGGGTGATCAGAGATTTGGGGGGCAGGCTCTCTCCAACTCCCACACTGATTGCTGAGTACTTGGGATAGAAAAAAGTGGCAAATGACAAACTAAGAGTAAGACAATGGCTGACTCTAGTAAATCTTAAGGAGAAGTGTGGGGGACAGAAAATGTTCAGGAACACCATTTTAAAACCCTGAAAAAAAATAATTCAATGACCCTCTTTCAACTAACAGAGCCATCCCAAGACTGAGTTTTGCTTTGATGAAACAATTCCAAGTAGCACTGAGGTTAAAATATAACCCATAACTATCTCCCTATACAATTTTTTTTTTTTTTTTTTTGAGACAAGATTCTCACTGTGTTGTCTGGACTAGAGTGCCGTGACATCAACCTAGCTCACAGCAACCTCACACTCCTGGGCTTAAGCAATCCTGCCTCAGCCTCCCAAGTAGCTGGGACTACAGGCATGCACCACCATGCTCGGCTAATTTTTTCTCTATATATTTTTAGTTGTCCAGATAATTGCTTTCTATTTTTAGTAGAGACAGGGTCTCCCCCTTGCTCAGGCTGGTCTCAAACTCCTGACCTCGAGCGATCCTTCCACCTCGGCCTCCCAGAGTCCTTATACAAATTAACTAAAGACTTCCTAGCCTTGATATACTTTCTTAAGGTAACCTATGTTCCCGCGTTGTGTAATTTGGAGCTCAGCTCATTTGATGGGGGATGGAGGAATTGACTGGGTGATGTTCCAGGCACAACTGTGGTTCAGATGGCCTCTGGGCTGGAGCAAGGGTCCTGACAATGGTTTGGGCTACACAACTGTACCAGCTCCAAACTTCTCCTGGGACATCCTATCCTGGGCTGCACATTTTATCAATTTCTGAGTGTTTATCCAGGTACCTGTTCTTATTTGTGAAATGACTTAATGACTCACCAGATTTCATGCCGTTTCCACAGGGCATGACCATTCCTACGTTACATTCTGCTCCGTCCATTCTTCCTCCCTTCTTCAGATGATGGACTGATCAACAGAGTTATGATAACCTGGGCCACTCAGCACCCCTTGCCCCAGTCTGTGTGGGCCTGAGCTTCTGCTACCAGAGTGGTCAAATCCCAAGCTGGGCACTAACATTCAGCTAATCATCCCATCTCATTTCCCACTCTGAGACAGCCATTGCCAGACAGCTACTATATAAGGAAAAGTAGATTGGGAGAAAAGGCTTTTCAGAGGAGACCCTGCCTCCCTCTATGTGGGATGACATTTTCCTCTGATCTCCACCAAAGCCAAGCTTCTGACCTTAGAGAAATTAAATTAAAATATATATATTTTTTAATTATTCAGAATTATAAAGCAATTTCTTTTTGTTATATTCACATGGTCTAGGTAAATAATTGAAACAATTTAAAAGACTATCCAGTAAAAATAAAATTCTCCCTTCTCTGAATTATTTTAAAAATAACCACTTCCTGGGCCCTTACTCCTTGCCCTGGTGCCTCCCTTTTCATTGTTGTTATTTAGACTTTAGTGTACAAAGAATTAACATCTGGGCAGTGGCTCTCCTAAAGAGCCTTCCTAACTTGATGTTGGTAATTAATTTTCCTTTAGATGCCTCTCATAACTTGAAAACATGTGACTACTGCATGAGTTTCTCGGCACAGAGCTAGAGGGAGAGAGGTCAACTAACACTAAGCCAGAGGTGATTTGCTGCCATCGGACTGCCAGCCCTGAGCAAAATTGAGAGAATGGGCTTTGTTTTTTTATTTGTGTCTTTCATTCTCTTTTGGGGGATTGGGGGGGATTGTAGTTGTTGCTTTTAAGCAAAGAAGGAGATTTATTAATACACACGTTTGGAAGGACAAGCATGAATTCAGGGACTTTCAGACACAGATTGCCCATGTCTTATCCTGACATCGGTGTCATCCTCAGGTGCTGTTATTGGCTCATCCTCCTTGGTGCCCCTGCTGCTGCCACGGAGGACTCTTTTTAATTTCAAAGTATTACGGGAGTATAAATATTTTTGGTTACATGCTCTGTCACCCAGATAGCATTCATTGTACCTGTTATAGGTAGGTTTTCACCCACCTCCTCCTCCCCCCTCCCCCCTGCTTGATTTCCATGGAGAGTTACTTCTCTCTATGCACATGTGTGCTCATCAGTTCTTGATGCAGCCAAAATGGATCCACATGGAGGAGGCAAGCCAGTTCCTCCAACAAGTGGGGCTGGTGTTAGTAGGAGGAGTGGAGGAGAGAAGCTTGGCTGACAGAACCACAAAAGTCTATCTATCATGGCCCCAGTTTACAGATAAGGAGAGTGAGGCTGAGCAAGTCCCTTACCCGTGAGCCAAGGTCTTACTGTACTTGTTGCCAGGGGGAATGACATCCTTCTTTTAGGGATAGTAAAAATTAGACCCAGAGAGAGAAGGCAAGTTTGTCTCAGATCACAACCTAACAAGTCGCTGAGCCAGAACCCCAATTCAGAAGTTAGGATCCATTTTTGAAGAGACATACTTGGCAGTAGCCTGATGTTCAGCTGGGGAGACTAAAAATAACTAGGAAATAGGTCTCTCCTGTTTGCCAGGAGGTGGCAAATTTGGACAAGTGTTTCCACTCTGAGTCCTTAGCAGCCATTATAAAGCTATGAGTTAGTAGATACCTATTTTTCCCCCAAGCCCATTCCCACCCAGGATCTACTGGACCCTTCCAAAAACCTTGCAAAGAAAAAGGCTTTTTTCTTTCAGATTGCAACATCTTTATATCTTGATGCATTTTTTGGATAAACCTTTTTATCAAAGTAAAATATACAGTAAAGGGAACACATCTTAAGTATATCACTCAATGTTTTTGGTTTTATTTTTACAAATGTCACATTTCTATTTTTAAACAGCATTATTGAAGTATAATTCATATATTATAAAATGTTCAATGATTTTTAGTAAATTTATACAGTTGTGCAACCATCACCTCACTCCAGTTTTAGAACAGCCCCCCTCCTCCAAAGTGTCCTGGTTCTAGTCAATCACTGGTCCCTCCCCAGCCCCAGGGAGCCACTGGGGTTACATGACCTGTCATGCTTTCCGTCCCAGGCTATTTCACTTCTGCACAGTAACACTGGCTTGAACTCACAAGGCTAAGACAATCAGCCCGGGTCCTCTTCTTGTGGGCTTTCTCTTCCTGAATCAGAAAGTTTCGGCAGAATTTCCCTCCTAAATGAAGTGCTGCCCTACACCTGCAGCTCCATGTCTTACCAGTGTCATTCCCAGGCATCACGGACATCACCGGCCAAAGAGAGAGTGCATCAAGATCCTGCGGAGGAGATGTCAGAAAGCCCCTAGATCAGTTAGGACTTTGAGGTATATAATCTCAAGAAAAATAGGATTTAACGCAAAAGTAAGCTATAATTCAATTAGCAAAGTGGGCTAAGGGGCAGAAATTTGCATCCCATTCTAACACCTGCACACAAAACTCAGGGCTCCTGGTACAGAGCATCCCAGCCTGTGTGCACTGAATGAGTTGTAGGGGACCAAGGCATTGATCATTTCAGCCTCTGAGACAGCTGGAGCAGTCTCCTGGTTTACCCAGGGCTTACAAATACTGCCATTTCTTCTCTTGGCCAGTCTGTGAAATGTTGGGATTGCTCTGGGGTTGGCGTGGGGGTGGCCAATGGTGGTCCCAGGGTCAGTCCAGCTCTCAACATCACCCTACTTTCCTAGGTTGGATTCTGTGCTTGCCACAGCCTCTCTGGTAGATTTTTTCTCCAGGGTTGAGAGGGTGTGGGCCAGCCATCAGGAGCATTTAATCCTTCGGGCAATTATGTTGTTCTTGTAAAACAACAGACATCTCTGGTTTGTATGTGCGTGTGAGTTACCATGGTAAAATATACATAATATAAAATTTACCATGTTAACTATTTTCAAGTACACATTGAGTGGCATTAAGTACATTCACGTCGTTGTGGAACCGTCACCACCATCCATCTCCAGAACTTTTTTGTCATGTCAAACTGAAACTCTGTACCCATTCAATAATAGCTCCCCATTCCCTCCCCTCACCAGCGCCTAGTAGCCACCATCGTGGTTGCATTCTCCATGAATTTGCCCATTCTTGGTACCTCATATAAGTGGAATCATACAATATTTGTCCTTTTGTGTCTGGTTTATTTCACTTAGCGTAACGTTTTCAAGGTCCATCCATGTTGTAGCATGTGTCAGGATTCCATTCCTTTTTTAGCCTGTCTTGTGCATTTTTATTTATTTATTTATTTATTTATGAGACAGAATCTCACTCTGTTGCCCAGGCTAGAGTGCTGTGGCATCAGCCTAGCTCACAGCAACCTCAAACTCCTGGGCTCAAGCAATCCTTCTGCCTCAGCCTCCCGAGTAGCTGGGACTACAGGCATGTGCCACCATGCCCAGCTAATTTTTTCTATACATTTTTAGTTTTCCAATTAATTTCTTTCTATTTTTTAGTAGATATGGGGGTCTCACTCTTACTCAGGCTGGTTTCGAACTCCTGACCTCGAGCGATCCTCCCACCTCGGCCTCCCAGAGTGCTAGGATTACAGGCGTGAGCCACCGCGTCCGGCCTGTCTTGTGCATTTTTAATGGAAGCAAGATACCTCCTATTGCATTATATCCAGAGACACTTTACCCAGTCGTGTTTCAGGACCTCTAGAGCTGACACACAGACCCTGGGCGGGATAACCCAACAAGACATGGCCATCTGTGTCTGAGACGCCAACTGGGATTCTGTTCTTTCTGGCTTCTTCAACCACCAACACTCTGACTGACCCTTCACAGTTAGTTCTCAGATTTCTTTAACCTCTCTCTGCACAATTTGTTTGTTATGCCTCATATTTAATTGTGGTAAAAGGTTTTGTTCTTTCTAAAGAAATTTCAGGTACCAGGAAATAGGTATGGCCATATCAGGGATCACGGGTCTTTTGTGCTGAAACTACACCATGTAGAGATTGCTATATACAAAGGTCATGAGAAAAAGTGACATTTACTGGGCACTTTCTGTGGACTAGGCTCTCTTCCAGGTTCTCTATATCCATCATGATTTAATCCTTCCAGTAACCCTCCAAGAGACATACGATCATTTGAGTTTGTACAGGTAAAAAAAGTGAGGCCCTGAGAAGCTGGGGGACCCAGGTTCCCAGAGACAGGAGCAGGACTAGGGCAAGAAGCCAGGCCTCTTCCTGCCAGGCCCCAGGAGCCTTTCTCTTCCAGAGCTAAGTGCAAATATTTGTAAAACACAAGACTTTAGAAAGATCCAGAAGCAAGTTGGGGAGGGAGTATTCCATCTTGTTTCCCCAGCGTGGCCTCTGACAGCATTAAGGAAATCTGGTCCTGCAGGGACCTCCCTGCTCAGCACAGCCTCCCAGTACAGCCATATCCAGCAGAGGGGCCATCTGCTTTCCTGGGAGAGGCAGTAGATAACTGCAAGAGTCAGGGGCTGGATCTGGGTGGCTCCGTTTTCCCTTGCAGTGTCCCCAGGACCTGCCTGGTGGACTCAGGTTTGCTTCCTGGACAGACTTCTAACCACCTGAGACAGCAGCCGTTCCAGGGGGCGTGGAGGAAACCCACTTAGCTCTCGTATTCACATTTCCTATGTTCATTCTTCAGTCTGTACTCTTAAATTCTCTTTCCACAGTCTCTTCTACCGGTAATGAAACAATAAGGCTGATATCCACTGTTTTGGAGTGCTTGCTCTGTGCCTAGCTTTGTGCTCTTACTTAATCTGCGTAACTACCTTGCAAGGTCAGTTCCTGAGAAGGTAAATGATTTTCCAAGATCCTTGAGCTAGTAATTGTCTGAAAGGAAGTTTGAGCACAGGTCTGCCTGGCCCCTGTCCAACATGTCAGCAGAGGGAAGTCACGGGGAGGGAAGAACCTTCCTTGTTATTAGACTTTACCTAACAAAGAAGCCAGGACAGTGGAAAGGGAGTGTGGAGAATTCTCAAGTTTTACTTTAAGGTGTATCACCTATTCATGGGGCTGTAATGTATACTTTTACAATTGCAAAAGAATCTGATAATCAAGTTAATTCAGTTGTTTTTTCTTTTCAGGTCTTTGTGGTTGAATTTAAAACTATAATTTAGTTGCATGTGTTCTTCCCAGAAGGCATCCTAGAGAGTGGCTTATGTAGTGACAAAGTGTCCTGTGAAGCGTGAAACAAGCAGACAGAAGAGCCCCAGGACTGGGAGCTGTGCCGGGGCTCGCTGGATCAGGTGATACCCCAGGGACACATCCGCTGGGGGGGGAGAGCCAGCCCCAGTCTCTTCTAGGGAATGAAGCTGCAGATGTTTCCCACATATAAGATTATGCCCTCCTCAGCAATTTCCAAAATCATCTCCTGCTTAATCAGGGATCCACATCAAGAAACACAAAAAGATATGCTTGAAGTGTCTGGTTTGTCTGTAGGCTCTAAGGATAGACATTTATTCCCACAAATGAAATGAATTCCGCAAAAATTTAAAAACCAGAGGCTGCTTTCTGACCCCTTCTTTGACATGGGTGTGTGAGAGTGTGTGTGAGAGTGTGTGAGTGTGAGTATGAGTGTGTCTGTGAGAATGTGAGTGCGTGTGGATGTGTTAGTGTGTATGAGTGGGGGTGGGTGTGTGAGAATGTGGGTGCGTATGGGGGGTGTGTGTGTCTCTGAGTGTGTGTGTGGGTGTGTTAGTGTGTGTGAAAGTGTGTGGGGGGTGTGTGAGAGTGTGTGTGTATGGGTGTGTGTGAGAGTGTGTGGGTGTGTGTCTGCGAGTGTGTGTGGGTGTGTGAGTGTGTGTCTGAGTGTGTGTGTGTGGGTGGGTGGGTGTGAGAGTGTGTGTGTGTGTGTGAGTGTGAGTGTGTCTGTGAGAGTATGAGTGTGTGTGTGTGGGTATGTGTGTCTATGAGTGTGTGTGGGTGTGTGAGAGTGTGAGTGTGTCTGTGAGAGCGTGTCTGTGAGAGTGTGTGTGTGTGAACCAAGCGATAGGTTCAGTCACAATGCCTGGCACACAGCAGACTTTCGATAAATGGCAGTTTCTCTCTCTCTTTCCAGCCTAGAAAGGAGGAGCAGAGGCTTTCTTTCGCTGACGGCCTTGCAGCCAACAACCGCCTCTGAGCTGTTCAAATACCAAGCGCAAGACCTCGCAAGCGAGAAGAGAGGAGGGCTCGGCAGAAGCCTGGTTGCGGCCCAGGCGGGAAGCCTTCCTCCCCGGACGCCTGCGCAGGCCGGTGGGGCGGGACTGGCCCGACCGAATCCTGTGTCTGCCCTGCAGTTTAGTCCCGCTTCCTGTAATGCGAAAAGAATTCAGCTTTGCATAGTGGAATTATGGGGAAAGAGTTCCTCTACCCTGGAAAAGAAGAGGCAGAGTGAGATCCACCCCACCTTTTAACACAGACATCCCCAAGAAAATAAATGCTTTGCAGCCTCACGGCCAGCAGCCCAACCACTGTTAGAAATTTAAAAACATTTCTGCTAATCGAAAAGAGGTAACACTTCCAGGTCAACAATTCTGGCCAAAGGATAGCCTTGTGTGTCTTTTGCCAGTAAACAATTAAGACCCCCCGCTGGGCTGCCACAGCCGCGAAAGGACCAGAGCCGGCAGCAGGCCTCCGTGCGTGAAGCGCTGACGCTGACGCTGACGCTGGCGCGTCCCAGCTGCTGTCCCTGAGTGGAGCGCCTTCTGTCCTCAGCCGGGCGTGGAGGGCTTCATCTGCAGAGAGGACCTGCGCCTGAACTACCCACCTGGCTTCCACGGTTTACACTCCCTATTTACAGTGTGGCCCTGCTCCAGCATTGTGGGTGGCACCTGGGAGCTTGATAGAAATCTGGAGTCTCGGGAGACTCGTGCGCCCATTAAAGTTTGCAGCACGGCCTGTGTTATCACTCATCTTTCCAAACACGCAGGGCCTCCTCTCCTTTCCTCTCCGGGTGTGAGAACGTTCTGTTATTCTCATCCCCTACGTACTGTCTGTACCATAGGAGCCGCCCCACTCCCCGCATCCCCGCCTGCTTTAGGTGCGAGACCCTCACTTGCTTCCAGGAGTGGTGGCTTTGCTCATGCTCCCTCCAAGTCCCACATCACGGGTTGCTTCTTCTCTTCCCCTTTGGGTGAGCGGCATATGACATGGAGAACGAAGCATGGACTTTGGCGTCAGAAAGACCTGGGATGCCGCTCTCCCTTACCAGCTGCGTGACTAAGCAAGTCTTTATCTATGTGAGTCTGTGTCCTCTCAGCTGTAAAACGAAGGAGGGTGGTGCCTGGCTTGCTGAACCTTCCTCGTTGCCCCAGTAGGCATGGCCTCGTTTTCCTTGGATCCACACGCTTCTCCAGTATCGGCTGCAGAGAAAGAGATGTGCACAGCCGTTATGTGACAAACCAGTGCCTTCTTCAAATAGCATCTCTTACTGATCTGCCATGAATTCAGCCCGGATTTAGGCAGTTCCCGGGGTTCAGATTTAGAATGAGATCCTTTATTCAAGTTGCTTCCAAGCAAAATGCAGTAATGGTAACAGTTTTTGCAACTATAGCAACCTTTCCTTTGAGAGGACACAGTGTATTCTCATTGTCATTCAACAAGTTGTAGTTTTGGTGTTTTAAAAGGCATTTTTAATTAAAACACGTTTGGGGTACTATAAATTCCACGTGTTCCGCAAAGAGCATGTACTTTTTTTTCCCTCCTTGCAATTCACTTTTCTTTGTTCCTTTTAAACGCTGTTCCTGACTGCACTAGAGGGCGGCAGAGGCAAGAAGACACATTCTATTCAAATAATTTTGCCCCTCGGTAACTCAGTGAGAAAGTTGAATTTTTCTGCAGTATTGTGTTTTTCCACATGAGGGAGAAAGCTGAAATTGAGTTGACCATCTACTCTTTATGTTCACTAAGTATATTATACAAGCTTCATACTTGATAATAGCTGAATAGTCAAAAAGTTAAAGAAGTGTCCGTTTTGGTGTGTGTGTGTGTGTGTGTGTGTGTGTGTGTTTAAGGTTTAATTAGATTTAAAAATCGGTGGCTGGGCATGGTGGCTCACTCCTGTAATCCTAGCACTCTAGGAGGCCCAGGCGGGTGGATCGCTCAAGGTTAGGAGTTCAAAACCAGCTTGAGCAAGAGCGAGACCCCATCTCCACTAAAAAAATAGAAAGAAATTAATTGGTCAACTAAAAATATATAGAAAAAATTAGCCAGGCATGGTAGCTCATGCCTGTAGTCCCAGCTACTTGGGAGGCTGAGGCAGGAGGATTGCTTGAGCCCAGGAGTTTGAGGTTGCTGTGAGCTAGGCTGACGCCACGACACTCTAGCCTGGGCAACAGAGTGAGACTCTGTCTCAAAAAAAAAAAAAAAAAAAGTGAATTAGCCGCAAGTCCTGGCACCAATCATTAACGTTGCACATGCAGTTTCGGGGTCAAGGTTCCAGTTTGGGAAATAATATTTCAAAATAATAAGAATGAGACGCTTGGGTTTAAAATTTATATTTGCTTGCTTTTCCTCAGTTAAAACTTTTGCTTTTTATCTTGCTTTATTTTTGTTAACATGGATATTTTAATTCATGGTTCTACATTCTTAGTATTTACTAATTCATTCCTTTAGCACTGTGATCAGTGACCCCTGTCTGTGGACCGGTACCAGTTCGTGGCCTGTTAGGAACCGGGCTGCACAGCAGGGGGTAAGAAGCTGCGAGTGAGCGAAGCTTCATCTGTATTTACAGCCCCTTCCCGTGACTCGTATCACCACCTGAGCTCCACCTCCTGTCAGATCAGCAGCCGCATTAGATTCTCAAAGGAGGGAACCCCACTGTAAACTGGCATGCAGGGGATTTAGTTGCATGCTCCTTATGAGAATCTAACGCCTGGTGATCTGAGGTGGAGCTGAGGTGGTGAAGCTAGCGCTGGGAAGTGGCTGCAAATACAGATTATCCTTAGCAGAGAGGTTTGACTGCATAGTAAATGTAATGTGCTTGAATCATCCCCAAACCATCCCCCCACACCACCCCCGTCTGTGGAAAATTGTCATCCATGAAACCGGACCCTGGTGCCAAAAAGGTTGGGGACCGAGAGAGAATTAAAGATGGCAGACGAGTAAAGCTGCCAGCCAGAGTGTCTCCGCAAAAAAGACAGATTTTAGAAGAAAGTGGGAGAATTAAGCAAGCAGACAAGTATACATTGGACGAGGGTCAGAAGGAGGGATACCTGAGACCATGAGAGACTCCACGGGAGGAGGTTGCGGAGGAGAACTAGAAGGAGAAAGCCCACGAGAAGCTTGGAGACCAGCGACAAGGGTAGGTGGAGCGGCTAACTTTCCCCTCCCTTGCATCTCGGA
>CAUYRT010073189.1:0-15824 GCA_963574885.1 Lepilemur ruficaudatus
AAAGCTTTATTGGAACACCAGAGCCCAAACTCTACAATATAATTAATAGTTTTTACAATGCTGGGCTGGCTCTTAAGAACCACCTGAGAAACATTTTTAAAATACAGCTCCTTAAAAATAGAATTACCATTTGATCCAGCATAGCATTATTAGGCATCTACCTATGATAAAGACATCTGCACCCGAACAATGACCTTTTTATCATAAGACTAGTTGATATTTTAAAATCTCCCCATATCCAAATAACTAAAAATTGGTTTAAAAACTAAGAAGAATGATTATTTTAACTTTGTAAAGATTACGGTATGAAGGCTAAGGGATTGGACCAGGAGGTATGGACAATAGAAATAATGAGATCTACCTAATAAATGATTTACAGTGAGAGGATAAAGAAATCTGCCCCTAGCTTATCTTTAATTACCCATAGCCCCAGAGGTGAGTTTGGAATGTTCAAATTAATTACAGTGTCAAATACTTAGTACCCCCAGCTACTGTAGTTTTTATTACTTTTTTTATCAGTTTCTTTTGTCGTTTGATAATTGGAATCCTTAGTAGATGCTCTTAGTCAAGTAGCATTTTAAAATCGGTATTTTCTACTAAATTTCCATTTCATACTCTCTGAGAACAATTACTAATGTGAAAGCAGGGTTGTAATGCAGTGATTTCTCTTTCTCAGAGATCAGGTGTTAAGGGTCAAAAGTTGCAAGGTGTTTATGATTCAGAGTGATAGGAAAAGATATGCAAAACTTTTATGATTGTGTTAATCACAAGCCAAAATTTGTATATAAAAGCTATTAGGAGGTTATTTCATATTTTAAATCAAAGTGATTATAGATAGATAGCTAGGACTTAGCTCAATGTGTGAAATATAGGCTGTAATATATATGTTTTCAATTATTTAAGCAATTGATTGAATCCAAAAAACTGAACTGTGGTAACACATTGTTTTCCTTGTGCAATTTTCTGTGTTACATACATAATCTTTCCATCTCTGTATCAGCATTTGTCTGCTGCAACAAGTAATAAACTCAACTTGCTCAACAACAAATGTGCTTCTGGTGTTTTGACTGGAAAGGATTGAAAATAGCTCTACTTTAAATGTTCTTTAAACATTTTCAGGTCTGTTTGTTCATTTAAAATTATTTACATAATTTTATATCCAAAATTGGTATTCTTTTTTTCCTCCTCAAGGGAGGACTGAGGTTCAGAGAGAATGATCAGGGTGTGAACTCCACACCTCCCAGCTGCAAAGCCTGCCCGTGGTGCTCTTTTCTCCTCACCACTGCAGCCGTGGGGTCTAGCTCCTCGGCACCTATGCAAAGGTTGTTTTTAAGTTAATGTGTGGATGCAGGGCTGTTTGAAAAAGTCTGTAGAACTGTTCCAAAAATCATACGAAGAAAATATAACTGAGGAGCAAGGCTGACAAAAATGCCAGGGAGCCCGTGTGTCAGTGGGGGAGGCCATGGTGGTCTGAGGACTGCAAGGTGAGATTGCTTAGCACCCAGCACCCGGCAGCAGCCTGGGTTGGCGGCAGGCGGCACTGGCCAGCGAGTCAGGATGCTGCCATCTGAGCGGCAACAGGAAACAGGAAGCAGCTGCAGGGCTGGGCGGGGCTTAGGAAGGGGGCTGGCACCTGGTCCAAGGCCTAGGGGCTGGTCAGGGCTGAGCCAGGGAGGTGGGGACCAGCGTGGGGGCTGAGCCTGTGTGTGGGTGTGGGTGTCAGGGCTGAGAAAAAAAAAATCTTATTGTAACATAACAATCATTTAAACAGAAGGTGGACGATGATGGGAAAGCTAAAGAAGCCAGTCAGATTTCAGGACCCCCAAAACAGTCTGGCTTTCACACACTTTGAGTGAAACCCAGTGCAGCATGCATAGAGAAAAAGAATGCCTTCTCCAGGTAGAACAGCCTGGACTGAATCACAGGTCCATCATTTCTTTATGGTAAACCCACAGGAATTCACCTACTCTTATCTACGCTCAGCTTCTTCACATGCAGATTAGAAAGCTAATGAGATCTTCCTACTAGGTCTGTAGTTAGAGGGTATTACTCAGATTGACAGGCAAAAACCAACAGTCAGGCATGTTTTTCATGAATAACAACACAGGCCTTTCAATGAATCTTACCCTGAGAATTGGTTTGACTGCAAAAACCTGGTCTTAGAAAGGTATAGAAAAGCATGCAAAATCATCAATTTTATTTTTATTTTAGATGAGTTCCAAAAGTTACAAGTCATCAAACATGAACTATGTGATAGAGATTCTATTACAGAATCGTGATCTTTATATCATGTAAGTCAAAAAGACATATAGCTACGATATACTTGACATAAGAAGATGAAATCACTGTTGCAAAATACAACTGTCAGACAAAATATGTAGATGATAAAGAGATCAATAATCAAGGAAGAATTTGGGATTCTGGGCCATGGCTGATAAAAGTTCAAAGGATTTTTGACAAAACAGAGGCCATTTGGATGACAGGAGTACCAGGCAATGCATGCAGTACTCTCCCCTAAGGATTCTTGCCATCTCAATGTGATGATAACAGAATTGATTGCAATTGCAGTCGACTTTCTAAAAATTTTAGAAAGATTTTTTCATCTTGAGAATATTTCAATTGCTTCTTTGTACTCCTTGTTTTAAAACCTTCTTTGTTACTACAACAAACTGTCTCTATCTCACATTTTATTTGGCTGTTAGAAGAACGTATGAAATGTCGTTTTATAAAGTTTTCCAAGCATACACCATAATAAAATAAATATGTTTAGAGAATATATCTCTGATAAATATAAATACCATACGTAATAGGATAGTGAAAATATTGTGGAAAAATCAATAAGAAACATTTTTTTAAAGTTCCTACATCAAATAAGCTCATGAATTTTATCTGTAAAAAAATATACACTGTGAAAAATGTATTAAAATGTTACTAACTTTTTAAAAATTCTTGAATTTGTCCTCAGGAATGTGATAAGTGAGACCATAAAATACCCAGTATATTGCTTAAAATAACATGATCCATATCTGCATTTCTGAATCATGTATCTTGCTAATTGTAATAGTTAGGTCATGGTGTAGATAACAAATTATAATGTTCTCAATTTAAAATGCTATATTATCCCATTCATTTCTTCTTCCTGTTCTCCCCAAAGATATGTCAAGCAGATAATAGAAAAGCTGCTAAAAATCAGGGTCATACATGTTTGTTTGTCTCCTCTGAGCCACTTGACGGGTTGACAGATGGATATACAGCAAATGCCCTGCCTCTTGCATTTGGGCAATCTAATACAGGCAGGAATATGATCATATCTTCCCATTACTGTGATGACAAATATGCTGGGCTCCAAACTCATTCAATGTAATTCCACAGAAGAATTCTCTCCGAGTACATAGGCTGAAGTTCAGGCCTGCTATTTTTATCACATCAATTATAGTAGTCAGCAGGAAGGAACACTAAATTTTCTGCAAAAATGTTGCAGCTCTTTGGCATACAATAGCCCATACTCTCTGAATGTTATACCAGTAAATAAATCCATTTATGTATCGTTGCAAGAGCTGTTTCTTTTATGAGTATTGACATATGATTGCATAAACACTTGGGAGCCTAAAAATCTGGTATAATTCTCAAAAATATAAAATTAAGAATAAAAAATAATCTGTTCCATGTGCAGTTTCATCAGTTCTTTAATGATGCAGCCAATAAATCAGAAAGTACAGCTTCCTCATTTCAAAAAATCAGCAAGATCCCAAATTTGCAATGTGTAAGTGCTGGGAATCTAATGCAAGAAGTGGTTTAAAAAAAAAAAAAGATTTTGTGAGTTTGAATAAATTCTAGTTTTTTCTTCAATTGAACTTTATTTAAACAATTTGTGTGTAAGTCCTTGGAATTAGACACTTTGTCACTGTACAGACCTAGATATAAAGATACAAATATGTTTGTATTCATAACATAGCACTTATGTTTTACAAATATATAAAGTAAAAAAGAAATAAAATTATACACAAAATGAACACTGTAAAATATTTGCATACCCCTTTGTATATTTTTAAATGATGATTAAACCAAAAAGATATAGTTACTATTTCTTTCAAGTTACAACCTCAAATTAACATTCTAAATTACTCAGAAGGAAAAAACTCTAACATGTATGAAAATAAGCCAAGGAAAGTTAAAATCTATTACAAATTAATAAGACAAGGATAAAATTAACATGAGTTGTGTCCAGTTACTGAGAAATAGAATGGGCTACTACCAAGAAATGAGCTTTTTTGCTACTTGCCAAAACTCCATGTCTAGACAACTATGTGCAGACCCACAACAAGGATAATGCAGATGAGAACTCCATATGCTTTGAAATATAAATTTAGATGATTTGAACACTCTCTTACAACTACCATGGAAGACTTAAAAATATCATAAGATCAAAGTTTGTTTACATAGTATCCAAATAGTGTATGCTTCATTATCTGTCTCATATTCTATCAATCTTATTTCCAACTGTACAATATCTAATGTTCTCACTAATAAGATCAAATATGACCAAAACTGACATATAGTATGTGTTCAGGTATGGTTGTTCAAATGATTAATTTGATTTCCTAATTGATCCATGCCATTATATAAAGTAAGCATATGCTTTGAATATCAAGGTGGTTTCTAAATTATACCAAACCACTAGACATAAAGAAAATATGCTATGATTATGTGGGTGATATGGCAATTTCCATCATAGCAGACAATTAAAGTCATTTTTCATGGTTCAACTTACACATGATTTAAAAGTTTTATCAATGAAGAATACTTAACAAGTCTCTAATGTATTTATTAATAATTAAAAATGATTTGGTAGAAACAATAGAAAATATTATCTATTAAATATTATTTAACATTTCTTACCAAGGCAATTTTAACACATAAGTGATTTTTTGAAGTGATTTTTAAGCATGAGCTTAAATTTTAAAATACTTTTACTAGACCAAATCTATTTGACATGTCTAAATTAGATAATTATCTGAACAACTAACCTAAACAATTAGGAAAACTGTCTTGTCTCCCTCTATAGAACCTCAAACAATCAATTTCCTCAATCAATAAAAAAATTCACAATTAAATCAGGAAATATTACTGACATTTATTTTACTTATTTGAACTTGCATCATAATAAATGAACCAATTCAGCAATAAATGGATATCAAATTTTCCAGATTTTTTTTTTATTCACAAGGACTTTGTCTAAGCAGAGATTTAAAAATCAAACTAAAATAATAACTTGGTATTCTGAGTATCCTGCTCAAAAATATACAAAACCCCACAACCCAATAAAAGTCAATAATATTATGTATTTCTATATAATTACCTATATGTCAAGACTACTAACACCTTTCTATAGCAACAATCACCAGATAAGTCAAAGAACACTATGACAATTTTATTTTGTAATTTCTATTTCTTATTTTTAAAAAAAATGAATGGAAAATGAAAAAATATTTCAAATCATCAAATATTTTCTACACTTTCAGATTTTGATCAGTTTCTTAATTTTCTCAGAAGACTTCTTTACCCTGTCCTTTTCTTTTTTATTATACTCTTTCTCTAGGTTAAATTCCAGAGACTCATGGCTTAAATATCTACTGTACATGCCAATGACTCAACGGTCTTTGTTTCCAAACTGAAATTGTCTAAGAACTCCAGATTCAGAAATAAAATATATAATACATAGCATATTAAATAATATTCTATAATATATATTATGTTAGTGACATTCTTCTTCTTAAACTTGTCTAGTTGTTTAATGAAAATTATCCCACCTATCCCCTTTCTTAAAATGTCCTTAAATGATCTGAACCCTGCCATCTGTAATGAATTATTCACTTAACCTATATATATCTTGACTTACTTTCTATTCAGCATGGCAATTACACATATCTAACACATTATAATCTAACGGCTTTTTCATTAACTTTTCATTTTGCCTGTCATGATATTCTCCCAATTTTTGTATGGCTATTTACTCTTTATCAGTCAGATTCCAGCTTGCTGTCACCACCTTTGAGAGGCCATCCTATTCTACATCACATGATCTTGGTTGAGTTCTCTGCTTAGCTCTTAATCGTTTCTGATGTTATCTCATGTATTTCTGCTTTGGGGACAGAGGGGAAGGAAATACATTTTCTGCATTACTTTGTCTTTACCAAAGTGTCTCTAGGACCAAGGGATCAGAGTCTCAATAAACATTCATTGATTAATTAGTAACTATTATTAATAAGTATATTTCAAAGTTCTAATACCAAAGAACCCATTAGATAGTACAATGGTCTGAATGTTAGTTCACCTCTCCCACAAATTTATGTCAGAACATACTTATCGATGTGAAGGTATTAGGAAGTGGAATCTTACAAGTGATTAGGTCAGGAAGGTGTAGCCCTTCTGAATGACATTTGTAGCCTTATAAAAGAGGTCCCACAGAGCTGCCCTACCTTTCTACCATGTGAGGAGACTATAAGGAGTTATCTATAAACCAGAAAGTGGAACCTCACCAGACATTGAGTCTGACAACACCTTGGTCTTGGATTTCCCAGCCTCTGGAACTGTAAGAAATAAATTTCTGTAGTTTATAAACCCCCCAGTTTATGACATTTTGTTATAGCAGTCTTAGCAGACTAAGAGAACGTTTTTTTTCTTTCCAGTTGGTTTACTGCACATTCAGCTTTAAGCATATTCATTCCTTCATTCAATCAATCAATAGATGTTTTTTGAGGGTACATTTTGCAATGCATAAGACAGGTCACTCCAAATTTTCAGGTTGCTAGTTGAATCTGAGGATTTGAAAATAAAAAGCCAAATACTAGAAATGAAATTATTTTTTTTTGCTTGTTTGTCACTTCTCTTGAAATGCTATATTTTAAAAAAACTATATATAAAATAAAACTCACAAGAATGGAAAAACAAGCACCACATCTACTCACCATTAAATTGGTATTAACTGATCAACACTTATGTGCACATATAGTAATAACATTCATCAGGTGTTGGGCAGGTGGGAGGAAGGGGAAGGGGATGGGTGTATACACACCTAATGGGTGTAGTGTGTGCTGTCTGGTGGATGGACAGGCTTGAAGCTCTGACTCAGGTGAGGAAAGGGTAATATATTTAACCTAAACATTTGTACCCCCATAATACCCTTAAATCAAAAAAAAAAAAAAACCTCTCTGATCATTCATACTTTGGCTAAGTATCTGGGAGCTAAAATTGCCCTCAAGGATAGTTTATTTTAAGGTCATGCCCAACCAGTTCCATTCACTTAAGGAGTGTTAGTTTTGTTCTTCACAATTTTTTCTTAAAGATTTGACAAGCACAGCTAATATGTTAATTATGTGTTTAGGTATGGAATTAAAATAACACATGATCCAGAAGATCATGTTTACTTTTTTTTGGAAACTTTTTCAAACAGTTTCTCCATATTTTTATCAGTGATTTTTTTGATCTGTACATTTCTAATAATGCTCTTGGTTATTTAATTCAGTTATTCTTTAGTTTGATTCTTTATTGTATAAGTAGATGGTTAGAATATTTCAGAATGTATTGGCACTATATGACAAAATAGAATAAGTAACTTTGTCTTAGCAAATCTGGACTTGAGACCAATAAGTACTACCCCAAATGCCAAGCAGCAGGTTGGACAATTTGTCTCACCATTTGTAGCATACTAAAGTAACTTAGATGAACAGAATTGAAAAGTTTGTTCTTGGGAAAAATTGAATATGAAAGAAGATTAAGTCTATGATTTTAATGCTATATATAACACAGAAAATAAATGTTTTTAGGAAAAGTTATACTTAAGATAAATATTTATTTTCCATCTCACTAATTCATGGAAGCCTACCTAGTTAAAACACTAGACTATTTCTCAAACAGCACTTTGCTCTTTATGGAAACTGGTCCGATTTTCCCATATAATATTTTGAAGAAAGCAGAGGACACATGACAATAAACATTGCATAAAGCAAAATGGAACATGGATATTTAAAGTACTTACGATTGCAGGTAAAGCAAATTCTAAGTTAAGAACTGATCTTTGTTGCTGTTCATTCAAGCTGTGCCTACAAAACACCCAAACAAATCAACCAATTTATTATAAAATACCAAACGACTTGCATTTGTTGATGGTGTTGTTGGTTTTTGTTGTTAGTTTCTTAACTGAATTGACTCTTTTTGGTCTGAATTGATTTATTCTTTTGCTGTTGTGTAGAAACATTCTTAATGTTGGCTATGGGCATTCAAAGACATAACAAACAACAAAACTGAGAAGAAAAATGACTGCAGCACAGATTTTAAGAAACATATTTTCCTGCTCACTGATCTCCTTTTATCTTCTGCCCGTATGTTTCTGTGTTGCAGTTTTATCTCCTCCACACTTATGGAATGCTTTGGCAGGGGGAATGAATTCTGATGAGACAGACTTGGTGAAATTCCAGAAAGTTTTTGAGAAGTTCAGATGCCAAACATAGAGCCTGCATTGCTATTTGTTGCAAGGATTTAACCTCCACTTGTCAACTGACTCTGGCTTTTTTGTTTGTCTGTTTGATATGTGTGATTTTATAGTGTATGTTTGTAATGTTCAGTGATTCCATTGTTTTTTTACAATTTGACAGACTTTCACCAAACCACAAACTCATTTTTCACTATTCACTGTATTTCACTATGTGAAATAGTTCTCATTGTATGAGTAAGCTAGGAAAGTCATGCGCCGTGGTAATAAATGCAAGGAATATGTTCTGAATACGTATAGGACCACGTAAAGAGCAGCCATGCAAACAGGGTCATGTAATGTTACCAAGAGTGATATTACCATTAGCACATTCACCCCTGATGGCCACAGAAGGGAATCTTGTTTCATGTATTCTCCCAACATAATTTGTATGTATTAGTATGTCAGTAACCTGCAACTTTTCAGACTAAGTACAAAATTTGTTATCACCCAGGTCAGAATGCAAACGTTTATATCTATACATTTCTTAAATAGTCCTGAGCAATGAATAACAATCATTTCTTTCTCTCTCACCATCCTGGCAATCTCTATTTTGCTCACTTTC
The DNA here is from genome assembly GCA_963574885.1 of Lepilemur ruficaudatus. Classification (NCBI taxonomy): domain Eukaryota; kingdom Metazoa; phylum Chordata; class Mammalia; order Primates; family Lepilemuridae; genus Lepilemur; species Lepilemur ruficaudatus. Next base: position 9,096 of record CAUYRT010073189.1, read on the forward strand.
ACTTTCACTCTTGCTCGGTTTATAATTGTTCTGGATGCAATGATGGAAGAAGAGTGGGAAGAAGTGACATTTATTTCAAGAAACATTTATGAAGTATCTATTAAGTATCAGGCACTAAGCCCTTCCATTCATCTGTTCATATTAACCGTGTTGGAAATATGAATAGCAATGGCAAGCATTTGTCCCTATAAAACCTCACTAATTATGCCAGTACTGTGATCTTCTATATGAAGTTAAATTGCATTTTGTGAAGCTACAAAGTTACATTTAATATGCAAGATTTTCCCCTATGTTATATTTTTGCCCCATGTGTAAGAACCTCATTAGTGTTTTGTTCTCTTTCTATCTGAGAGTTGAAAGTATATAAGATAATTTATTTTATGCATTAAAAATGTGGGTATTTATGCTAAGTGACCATTTGTTTAATTTAATCTCATTTATTAATTGTTTTTGTGACTTTTGTTTTTACCTTCTCAGATTTTGTCTCTAGCAATTTCTTTGTAGTAATATTCTCTCTTTCTCCCTCAGGACAATTCCTGAACATTGATGATTGCTTTTAAAAATTCATGAGTTGTAGTAAATATTTTCTTCTTAAAGAAAGTGGCACATTTTGCTTAAAACTACTATAGCTCTATTTTTCATAATTACCAAAATGCTAAGATCATAATTTATTTCATGGTAAATATAAAAAAAGTGACAAACTCTGTAAATGATGAGTACTGTCCTCCTGGGGACTCATAATACACATGGTGTGGAGATCTCAATTTTTTTGAGAAATGACATGTTTTTATTTTATAGACATTTTAATTGTTGTAATAGATCACACTTTATTTTCCTTGGCCTTTAGGAAGCTTAAAAATTGTTTTACGGCAAATTTTTAGTTACTTCACATCATATATTTCTTTGTGCTAATTGTCCCAGAAGATTTAATTTACTATCGTGTACTTGTCATCTTTTGTTATAATTTTAATGTATTACTTTTTACATTATTCTGTTGTATGTATAAATGATAAACCTGAAAATTAAATCAATAAAAAAGTGACAAAAACTGAAAAATAATAAAATCAAAATATTCATTCTAGCTCATATTTCATAAGCTAGATATGTAATATAAATTAAGAAATTCTTGGTTTCTAAAAATGTGATTAGTAGGCTCTAATTCTCTTAAGAATTTTAGACTATAGAAATTGGAGAGTTTAATCAACTGCAGAATTGGAGGGAGTACAGTCCACACAGATCACTGTCAGATCAGACATCAACTACAGAGTTTGGGGAATTGCCAAAAACCACCCTTAGGGGCCATAATTCAACAGAACTCATAGAACTCACTGAAAGCTGTTATACTCATGGTTACCATTTATTACAGGGAAAAGATACAGATTAAAATCAGCCAAGGGAAGAGCGCATGGGGCAGAGTCTAAGAGGATTCCAAACATGAAGCTTTTTGGAGTCAGGACAGCATTATCCACCAGCATTGATGTATGAAAATATGCACAGAGCATTATCACCAAAATAAGCTAATCTAAGCCTTGGTGTTCAAATTTTTTTTTTTTTTTTTTGTGAGGGACTCAATCATATAGGCAACATTCATTGTCCACAAGGCTGATCTCAGCCTCCAATTCCTCTAATGGTCAGCTGATACCAAATGACCCAAATCCTTAAGTCATGTCATCAGTCCTTCTGGCACCCTAAATCATATTAAGTACAATCCGCACCTTAAGTCATATTGTAGACTATCTGGTGATCCAAGACCACCAGGAAAATAATGACACTTCTATAAGGCGTGACATCCTAATGGCTTAGAGATTACATCTCAGAAGTCAGGATAAATGCCTTTCCTCACTCAGAACAAGGTTAAATTATTTAGTATACAACAATAAAGTGATAAATACCACTTTCAGTAAAATTATTTGAAAATTGGAACTTCACTCTCCAACCAAGGTGAAGTAACAGGCACCAAATATACTCTCCTGCTACAAACAAATTGGATGAAATATATGAAAGGATGGTCTTTAAGATAAATAACTATACGAGGCCACAAAAGGTGATGATCCCACAAGGACGGGACACAAAGGAGGTTAGCCTTATGATTGGCACATGTTAATGTCTAGAGAATTTCCAGGCTGGAGCACACACACTGAGCAAAATCACAGGCATAGTTTGACATTCTCCTTGGGGATAATACACAGAGCTGAGACCCTGAAGAAGTTAAGATAGCTAGTGTTCTCAAGATAAAGTACAGGCATACCTCAGAGATATTGTGGGTTTAGTCCCAGACCATTGCAACAAAGCAAACATCACAATAAAATGAGTCGCACAAATGTTTTGGCTTGCCAGTGCATATAATAGTCATATTTCCACTATAATATAGTCTATTAAGTTTGAAATAGCATTAAGTCTAAAAAGTGTACATGCTTTAATGTAAAAATGTTTTATTGTTAAAAAATGCTAATGATCTTATGAGCCTTTACGAGTCATAAGCTTTTCTTTGGTAGAGAGTCTTGTCTGTGTGTTGATGGCTGCTGACTGATGAGGATGGTGGTTGCTGAAGTTTGGGTGGCTGTGGTAATTTCTTAAAATAAGACAACTAAATTTTGCTACAACTGGCTCTGCCTTTCACAAAAGATTTCTCTATAGCATGGAGTGCTATAGTATTTACTTACAGTAAAACTCTTTCAAAATTGGAGTACTCTAAAAGTACAATACTCTCAAACCCTTCCACTGCTCTAACAAGTAAATTTATAAATTTATGTAATACTGTTATATTCTTAATCCTCTGTTGACATTTCAATAATGTTCACAGCATCTTCACCAGGAGTACATTTCATCTCAAGAAATCAGTTTATTTGCTCATCCATAAGAAGCAATTCCTCATTGGTTCAAGTTTTATCATGAAATTGTTGTAATTCAGTCACATCTCAGGCTCCACTTCTAATTCTAGTTTCTTGCTATTTCCACCACATCTACAGTTACTTCCTTTCCTTAAGTCTTGAACCCTTCAAAGTCATAATGAGGGTTGGAATCAACTTCTTCCAAACTCTTGTTAATGTTGCTATTTTGACCTCCTCCCATGAATCATGAATGTTCTTAATGGCATCTAGAATGTTGAATCCTTTCCAGAAGGTTTTCGATGTACTTTGCTCAATTCCACCAAAGGAGTCACTATTTTTGGTAGCTACAGCTACCAAATACAAAATGTATTTCTTAAATTGTAAAACTTGAAAGTAAAAATTATTCTTTGATCCATGGGCCCTACAGTGAATGTTGTATCAGCAGGCATTGAAACAATATTAATCTCCTTGTACATCTCAGAGCGCTTGGTGACTATGTGTATTGCCAATGAGCAGTAATATTCTAAAAGTATTATTTTAATCTGAGCAGCAGACCTCAACAGTGGCCTTTAAATATTCAGTCAACCACACTATAAACACATGTGCTGTCATCCAGGCTTACTCTTCCATTTATGGAGCACAGAATGGATTTACCATCATTCTTAAGGACCCTAGGATTTTTGGAGTTGTCAATGAACACTGGCTTCAATTTAAAGTCAACAGCCACATCAACCCCTAACAAGAGAGTCAGCCTGTCCTTTGAAGCTTTGACTACAGATCTTGATGTCTCCTTTCTAGCTATAAAAATCCTAAATGGCATCTTTGTCCAGTAGGGGGTTATTTAGCTACATAAAAATCTGTTGTTTAATATAGCCACTTTCATCAATTGTCTTATGTCTTTGGATACTTGCTGCAGCCTCTACATCAGCACTTGCTGCTTCACATTGTACTTTTATGTTATGGAGCTAGCTTCTTTTCTTAAACCTCATGAAACAATCTTGTATATCTTCAAACTTTTATTCTGAAGCTTTCTCACCTCTCTTAGGCTTTATACAATTGAAGAGAGTTAAGGCCTTGACCTGGATTAGGCTTTGGCTTAAGGGAATGTAGTGGCTCATTGGCTCATCTATCCATATCAATAAAACACTTTCCATATCAGCAATAAGGCTGTTTTGCTTTCTTATCACTAATGAGTTCACTATAGTGGCAATTTTTATTGCCCTCAAGAACTTTTCCTTTGCAATTACCAATTGGCTGTTTTGCACAAGAAATCTAGCTTTCAGCTATTCTTGGCCCTCGACATTCCTTCCACACTAAGCTTAATCATTTTTAGCCTTTGACTTGAGAGACATGCAACTTTTCCCTTCTCTTGAAAATGTAGAGGCCAGTGTAAGGCTGTTTATTGGTTTAAGTTCAATATTGTTGTGTCTCAGAGGATACGGAGGCCTGAGGACAGAGAGAGCAGTAGGGGAGCGGCCGGTCAGTGCAGCAGTCAGAACACACACAGCATTTATCAACGAAGCTTGCCATCTTGAGTGAGTGTGGTTCGTGGTGCTCCAAAATAATCACAATAGTAACATCAGAGATGATCGCAGATCACTACCACCGATATGAAAATAATGAAAAAGTTTGAAATACTGTGAGAATTATCACAGTGTGACACAGAGACACAAAGTGAGCACATGTTGTCAAAAAAATACCAGCAATAGACTTGTTTGATGCAGGGTTGCCACAGACCTTCAATCTTATAAAACGTAATATCTTTGAAGTGGAACAAAGCTCCGTTAAGGTAAGCTTTTATAGAAGAAGAGAGGGTTGTACAAATTAAGAGCCTTGTAGATCTGCAGAGACCCCCTGTGCCTTCAGCTGAGAACTGATCAGTGCATGTGTCCCCTATCCCATCAGCTAGAGTGAAAAATCCTCATAATTCATGCATAAAATACTCAAAATTGCCTCCATAGTAGGACAAAGCAAGCCCTGGACTAAACACTTTTTTAATACTGCTCTAAATAAATTTAAAAGCAAGACATGATAGAATCCAAATGCTTCCAAGTAATTTTATTGTGACCTAGAAGAGCAAATATCAAGAGTATTTATAGAAATACAAAATATTTAGCACCAAACAAGATATAATCTACAATGTTTAGTGTCCAGTTCAAAATCACCAAGCATCTAAAGAAACAGGAAAATAGTATCTATAATAAAGAGAAAAGCCCAGAAATGACACAGATTATGGAATTAGTAGACAAGTAAATTAAGAGTCACATTAACTATATGCTATATGTTAAAAAAAACTAAGCATATTGAATTTGGCTAGAAGAAACACATGAAATATGTTTAGAGTTGACATTAAACTTGTAAATTTGAAAACAAGAGTGTCTGAGATGAAACACACAAACAATATCATTAATAGTAGATTAGGTACTATAGAGAAAAAATGATAAACATGAAGACAAAGCAATAGGAATTGTGCAAAATCAAACAGAGGAGTAAAAGACTAGTAAAAAAATATATACACAGCATGAGTGAACAGTAGGAAAGCTTCAAGTGGCCAAAAATACAAATATTAGAGTACACAAAGGAGCGGCAAGTGAGAAAGAGACAAAAACATGTGTAAAATAGGACTGAACCTTTTCCAAATTTAATAAAAATTATAAACCCACATATGTAAAAATTCAAGAAACCCAACATATATAAGAATTGTGAAGAAAACTATACCAAGGTACAATGTAATCAAATCTCTTAAAATCATTTATAAAGAGAAAATCTTTAAAGGGGAAAAAAAAGAACCAATTACATAAAAAGGGACAAAGGTAAGAATGACATCATACATTTGTTATTTTAGAGCCAGTGTCTTACTTTATTACCCAGGCTAGAGTGCAGTAGTGCAGTGGCGTGATCGTAGCTCGCTGCAGCCTTGAACTCCTGGGCTCAAGTGACTCTACTGCCTCAGTCTCCCAAGTCGCTGGGACTCCAGGCATGTGCCACCATCACTGGCTAATTTTTTAAAATTTGTACTGTCTCTTCAGTTTCCAGTTGCTTTGCTACACCTCAAAATAAGTGTGTAGGTCATTTTTTGATTTTGGCACTTATGCCATTCATAACATACAAGTATAGGGATTAAAATAATTAAATATATGCATGTATATTATACATTTGTGTGTGAATATGTACATGTATGTTTGTATGTGTGTTTTGGAATATAGAAAATTATAAATATATGATATCAAGGTTTTAAGCAATATAAATGTTCTCAGTTATTCTCTCTTGTTTTTAATGATTTTTTTCTTAGGTGGTACTGCAAAACCCCAGCCAATACTCTCATTTTGTGACATATGGAATATTTTTTTGTCATGGTTTCCCATTTTTCTTTAAGTCTATTAGAAAATTCCAGTGTGAAAGTCCACACACAGTGATTCATGCCTGTAATCCTAGCACTCTGGGAAGCTGAGGTGGGATGACCGAGTGAGCCCAGGAGTTTGAGGTTGCAGTGAGCTATGGTGACTCCACTGCACTCTAGCCTGGGTGGCAGAGCAAGAGTCTGTCAAAAAAGAGGAAAGAAAGAAAGAAAGAAAGAAAGAAAGAAAGAAAGAAAGAAAGAAAGAAAGAAAGAAAGAAAGAAAGAAAGAAAGAAGAAAGGGAGAAAGAGAGAAAGGGAGAAAGGGAGAGAGAGGAAAGAAAGAAAGAAAGAAAGAGAGAGAGAAAGAGAGAAAGAAAGAAAGAAAAAGAGTAAAAGAAATTTCAGTGCAAGGCACATGTGTCTAAAGCTGGTCTCATAATATTAACATAAGACAAGAGATATGAATGGACCAGTCATGATCTTGAAGGTGGATGGACAAAGTTTTTTTCTATGAGTTGTTTAATTATTTTTTAATTTTTATGTCAATCTAATATATTC
>CAUYRT010073190.1:0-69825 GCA_963574885.1 Lepilemur ruficaudatus
TAAAAAAGAGCATATAAAAGTATTGGAGCACTGTGTATGTACTCTCTGGACTACTTTGACAGAGTAGGTTTTTGAATGTAACAAGATAAGTCAACTTGAGTGGTAATATATTTTGGGAAATCAGCTCACTACAAATTGTGACTGTAAACATTGCACTGTAAAAGTTTTGTAGTTTTCCCCCAATAAAAAAAAAAAAGTATGCTCTTTCCTGTAAGTATAAAACATTCTATAGAAATTTATAAATGCAGAGGAACAACTCAAATGTATGTATGTCTATTCCCAACACTGTCTAAATTTTAAAAATTGATATAAGAGCCAATAGAGGAGATTAAAAGTCACAGTTACTATTGAAACATATGTATGTTTTGAAATTACATTTTTTCATTAAAACTATATTTTAGAATAACTATAGTTTGAAACATTTGGGTTATTTATAACAATAAAAATATTCTCCCAAATATTCAAATTAATACAAAAACAAAGAAGAATTTTTAAGAGCTTAAGTTTGTATGTGGTATGTTTAATGTCTAATGAATACAAAATCTCTACTAAAGCACACCCAACAATACATCACACATCTAGTAACTAATACTTGTACCAAAATATATTCTAAGAAGAGTGTACGGAGGAAGATTTTTTGATTATAAAAAATTCTCTAAAATCTATAAAAATGTAAAACAGTACAGCCAGTTTAAAATCTGTAGATTGGGAACTACTGTGTAAAAGCATATGCCCAGAAAAATACCTCCACCCCAAGAGCACAGGCACACTCAGATGCAGTAACTATCCCTATATGTTGTCAGGCAACTGGTCATAAAAGCGCTGAATAAAAAGGTATTTGAAATTGGATAGTTCTGAAAATACCACAGCTGATTTTTTATATTCTCTGACAGTTAAGAACAAAAAGACTTTCAGACAAAGATTGTAGACACTCCCTGTGATATTTGACTTCCCCAAAGTTTATGCATAAAGATTAACAGAGTCTGGGACCCCCAAATAAAAGTCAGTATTAAGCCATTTGATTCTCAGTTGCTTCATGTTCATAAAATTATTATACTGCTCTCCATCATCATCATAAACACTATACATTTGAACATCTGTCAAAGCATTTTAAAACCCAGAGCTTCCATCTGCAAAACTGGGATGAAGAAAGGCAGCCTAGTATACTAAACAGTGTTTCTTTTTAGAAGTACCACATTTTTCATAGTTCATATTTTCTTTAATTTTATCACAATTAAATGTTTGAAAAATAAATTTCAAAATGCTATTGCATCAAAATTAGCAGCACAAATACTCCAAATTTTCAGGAGCTTAAAAGATAAAATTGTCTTTCAGATCCAAATTGTCTAGTTTAAGTACAAAGAAAAAGAGGGTATTAGAGCAATCATACTTTTTTTTAAATCTATTGCTGTAGCATTTAGTTAACAAGAAATCCGTGGCTTTTGCGTTTCTTAGCCAACAGCCTTGAATGGCACATTATATTCCCCAAATGGTTTCATGTTTCCAAAGTGAAATTTTAGAGGATATTAGTTAAAAATATTTGTCTCTGTTTAGGAAAATCTCTCTGTAGTCCCAAAAAAGTCATTTTATAAACATCATTCTCTCAGCGAATATTAACATTTAAGATACAAAATACAGAATAACAGTTGAAAACTGAAATTGTTTTGAAAAATGACATTAAAACATTTATTCTCTCACAATCTAAAAGCGTGTCATTATAGAAGATTGATTCATAATACAAAGTTTTATACTTTTTCCCAAATATACAGTTTATATCAACTATAAACTCCTATATTTACAAAAAAAAGAATACAAATTTAATCTTCCTGGATCCTACTGAAATCTAAGAGATGCTAAATCCTATATGTGTATAATTGTGTTTGTTTTTTAATACATAGGGTGATTTTTGAAATGGATAATAAGCATATTCAATTTTTTATACATGCATTTTTCTGGTATCATAAAGAACGAAGTAAGGTCAGAGCCCAGGAAAATCCATCTTTGATCTTCCTTTTGCATCTTGGTGCCCAGCCTGCATCTCCTCATCCGAAAAGTGGGAATCATTTCTGTCTCACAGTTTGTGAGGGCAAGAGAGAATTCCTGTTACAGAGATCAAAACACCGTCTGTGTCTCTGGGGCACACAGGCCCCATATGTAACAAATTTCAATCACAAAGCAGTGAGATTGGTGTCTCTATCATATTTCCCTATTTTTTTATGGCAAGTGTAACCAGAAAACGTCTTATATATTTATTCATCTTTCTATCCATTGTCTCCCTTTAGTAGAATGTAAGACCCTTCTGGGTGCCGACTTTGCCTTTTTCATTACTGTATTCCCAGCACCCAAATCAGTGCCCAGAACATCAAAGATGCTCCAATGTTTGTTGCTGGTCTAATTATATAAAAGCTACGTGTTCAAATAAATAAGTGGGAGTGCAGGTCCCTACTGCCTTCCCCCGACTGTGTTTGAGCACCACACGCCAGTGGACCGTCAGGTGGCATGACCATCTCATTCAGTAAAAATGGCTCAGCTAAATATCAGCCTTTATGTTACAAGCAGTTTCCCATTTTCAAAGGGCTTTCCCATGACCTACCTGACCTAATACTGTCAACGTCAGGGATATAGGGTTAGTCGTATTCTATTTACGCAGGACACAAGTGATGTCATTGCATATATCAAAGGCCAAACTATTCATTGTATCTTTTCGCCTGTCTACTTATTTTATTTCTGCAATGGTCCCTTCCTCTCCCGGATCATGATTTTTCCCAACTCATCCCCACCAGCACACAAACACTCTGTAATATTATCTATCTAAAGACAAGCCCTCTTTGATCCCTCGACAAGCTGCAGCTACCGCTCCTTCCCTCTGCTCCTCTTCACAGCGAAGACCGCTCTCCAGGACTGTCCATTTGCTTTACTTCCTCTCCTCATCCCCCACGAACCAACTTGAGTCAAGCCTTCAACTCCACCACCCCACCAAAACCTCTTCATCAAAGCCACCAAGGACGTTGACGTTGACCCAATCCAACAGCACCCAGCTCTCAGTCTTCATCTAACGTAACCTCTTAGCTGCATTTAACAACAAATCATCTTCACCCTTTTTGAGACATGTTCTTTCTTTAGCTTTCAGGGCGTCACTGGACACATCTTCTCAGCCTGAACATTTCTCCCTTCCCATTTTCTAACCACTGGAGGAACCCAGGCTCAGTTCTTTGAACTTTTCTTTTCTCCATATTCCCACTCTCTAGGTGGTCAACTGCAATCACACGCTTTAAATATCAGCTATAAACTAACAACTTCCATATTTATTAATACGTCTCCTATCTTTCCTCTCTGTGGTCCCCAACCCCTGGAAAAATTGTCTTCCATGAAACTTAGGAAGGGGGTGGGGGCGTTGTCACAATGCAGGAATTGAGCGGTGGTCAGTGAGCAAAGCTTCTTCTGTATTTACCACCCCTCCCCATGGCTCACATCACCGCCTGAGCTCCGCCTCCTCCCCACCCCTCCTCTGAACTTGAGACTCCTTTACCTCAAGTAGAATGTAGAATGTTTTCTAGGCATCTCAAAGTTAATACAGCAAAAGCTGAACTCGATTTTTCCCCCAAATCTGATCTCTATTGTCTTTATCATCACAGCAATGACACCAGGGTCTTGTCAATTTCCCGAGAAAATAAACAAATAAACAAACGAACCTGAAAATCATCCTTGACTCTTTTCTCTTTTGCATAGCTTGTATCTAAACCATCAGTAAATTTTCATCTCTGTCTTCAAATTAGAACCAAAATCCAATGCCTCACCATACCCACCTCTAGCTCCTTAGCAGAAGCCCTTATCATCTGTTGCCTGGACTGCTATCACAGCTTCCTAACTTCTCTTCTGCCTTCCACTCTTGTCTCCCTGTGATCAGTCTGTCTGTACTTAGAACCAAAATCAAGTTATATCACTCACCTGGTCAGAACCATCCAATGACTTTTATCACACTTAGAATAAAACCTTCCAATATTGTTGGGAGGAAGGAAGGAAGAAAAAGAGAGAGGAACTAGAAGAGGGAGGGAAGAATTAACATGATTTGAAGGCTGACTGAATTTTTTTTCAGTTACATAATTCCAAAGATACCTCTAATGTACCAAACATAAGCATCATAACAGATAAATTAAATGGACTGAACTGGATAGGGTGCAAACAGGAAATTATTTATTTTTCTCTTACCACTGTCTTCAAAATGCTCTCTTAAATCTCTTTTTCCATGACATATTTCCAGTATGTTCTGGTAGCTTTCCAGACATTTTCAACTAAAACAATTGTCATTCCAGCTAAAACAATAATCTTTTGGGGAATTAAATGTTAACTTACAGTTTTTTAAAAAATTTTAAGTCAATTTAATTTAAAACTATGACATCCATTCCAAATCATCTCCCCTCGCCCCATGCAGGCTTGCCCATGGCTCTGGGAGAAGGAGAAGGCAGCTGTGCTTTTCCATTCCCTCGCCTTCCCTCTTTTCCAGGGCTGGGGCAAGGGCTGGGGATTTTCAGGAAAGTAGAGACAGCGCATTCTCACTTGGCTGGTGCAATCGGTCGCTCTTTCTTTGCCAACACTGGCCAGCACTGCCATGGCAGGCATTCACAAAGCTAGTCTTTCCAGAAGCACATTTGTCAGTTTCCTTGGTGGTCCCCGAAAGAACATTTGCTCTGAATTTCTCCATAATGCAGACGTACCTCTTCTAAGAATAGGGAGAAGTGATTGTGGGATTGAAAGACTAAAGACTAAGGAGATGGCTTGAATCAACGACTTTTGGAAATAGACCATAGACTAACATAAAAGGAACAAAAGTACTCAAGCTGCATGTGAGACTCTGCCTCATTAATAGGACATCGGCACCACCAAAGTACGAAATGTGCAAAGTAGCTACACTCGTGCTTTTAAATCACATTTAGAATATACGATTAACGTTTAAGGATATATCTAAGTTTAGTAAATCACCCAGTTGACACATAAACAATGTTACAAAGTGCAGTCAAATAGGCTTGAATGTGTACTAGAAAGCTGTGGAGGGATAGCAAAATTAATGATTTAGCAAATTACAGGAATTGGAATTAGATCTACATCATCAACAATTCCCTAATTACCTGGAATGATGTGTTTCATGTTAATTCAGTTCTCTGATAATAGTAAATAATTGTCAGTTAAAACAGAGAAACTATTGCAAAGATGTCTGCAGTGGTTAGACATCTTGGTCACTTTTTTAAAATTTTTAAAGGAAATTCTAAAATGGCAAAACCATAAATTGTCGGGGAAAATGTAAAATTAAATCTTTCCAACTTACTAACGCAGACATTTTAAACTCTTTATTTTTACCTTTTGTGGGCTGCCACAACATGCCACCCTTCCCAGGCTTTTCTTAATTCTTGTCTTAACACATGAACCTGTTTGCTCCAACTGAAAAACTGGCTGGTCCCTCTCTCTCAACTTTGCTCTATGCTGGCCTCTCACAAGAAACACCCTTTTCCTAGATCTCCTTATCAAACCTTGCATCATCCTGTAGGCTTAAGTTTTAAAGAATTTTTTCTCTATGCACTGCTCACCCCAGTTGAACGTGCTGTCGCCTTTTTCTTTATATGTGTTTTGTTTCTACCGCCCTTTCTGCTCTGCCCTTTACCACATTTACTGTCCTTTACACCAATCTTTTGTGAACCTCTTTTTCCAATTAAAAAGTATGTCCTGGAAATGAAATGTTATTGTATACTTAATTTGGTTTCCCACAGTATCCATAGGACCATAGTGTGTGTGTGTGTGTAAGTGTAGGTGCATGCAGGTTTGTGTGTCCGCATTTCTATTCATTTATGAAAGAGATTGATTATGTTCCTCCTGATACCTATGCCAATTACTACTGTAGGCTACTAGGAGCTGGAGATAAATCAGTAAAAACAATTGACATGAGCCTTAACCTTATGTAGCTGATACTCTAGCAAGGACTTCAGACAAACAGGTAATTAAAGTATAGCGAAAAAAATGTCATGTAAGGAGTTCTGTGGGAGTCAATGAGACGTGTAACTTTCCCAGACTCGAGGAATCAGAGAAAGGGTTGTGGAATGGAAGAATTAGGAGATAGGTTGGATTCATCACAGCGAAGAGGGAAAAATTCATTTCTCATTTCTAGAGAAATGAAAGTGCATACAAGAAGACCCAGGAAAGAAAGTGCCCACGCTACTCACAGAACTGAAATACACACAGTGTGGCCAGAGTGAGGAGTAGGATGGCAGACGGGGGGCGGGGGGAGGCAGGCATGTGGCTTAGGTAGAAGGGAAGTACTTCAGGGCAGAGGAAATGGCCACTGGTATCACAGGCTGCCAAGATAACAATGAGATACAGACTGTCTATTAGACTTAGCATAAAGTGACCTTTGGTGACCTTGAAATCAGATTATAGCAAGTGGAGAAAGTGAAGAATGAGCAAGTGAGACAAAAGTGTAGATAATGCTTTTATTGAGAAAGAGGGAAGAGAGGTAATCAAGGAATTTGGATTCAGAAAAGATGAGGAAGACTTGAGCATGGTAAAAATCTAAGCAGAAGGAGCCAATGAGAGGAAGAAATTGATGACCCAGGATATGGGCATAATCAATAAATCAAAGTCACTTAGAGGGGAGGAACAATGGGATCTAGGTACTTCCTCCATTGCAAGGAGGGGAGATGAAGAAAGAACGAACTTAGATGTGCATCAGTGTCTAGCTTGCTGGCAGGAAGTTGAAGAGCTAATATGTTCTCCATGTCGTCACCACTTCAGTACCTTCTCTCTCATTCCTCAGAGAAAGTCCCATATTTCCTTCCAAGGTTGATATGGGGCAGAGCCAGAGCATTCTGATGACTCCTCATCTGAGCTAGAAAAAACGAGTAAAGAATGAGCCAAAATACTTCTGGTTGGAGACTGAGGCAAGTAACTGTAACAGAAAGGCTGCCCCGCGAGCCCCAACCTCCCTTCACCCCAGAGAGGCCTCAAATGTCATTTATTATGAAGCTCAGGATAGCTCAACAAAGTCCAGGGCAATCCAGGACAATATTGCCATTCAAGTTTTCCTACGCCGGGATCGACCGGAGTCTAACCGTCTGTGCTAATAATCCAGCATCCATTTGTGGTCAAAGTGGAGGCTTGTGAAACCAGCATAAGGTTCTTTCCAGAGGTACTGTCCAGTTCAGTGTTCTTCACTCCAACATGCACAAGCATCATCTAGGGGATTTGTTAAAATATGTATTTTCTGGCCCAAGGACCAGATAATCTGATTCAAGCAGATCTAAGGCAGGATCCAGGAACTTCCACTTTTCACAGCCACCCCAAGTGATTCCGATGCAGGTGGCTCACTCTAAATCGTGACCTATCAATAAGGAACAGAAAAAGTGGGGGAGAAACCAGGCCACCACAGGCCACCACTCAGCCTGCCTCTCTGGGTCTAGCCTAGGTTCTAATTCTGCACAAAATGAAGAGCCATCAGGGAGAAAAAAGAAATAAATAAGAGACGGCAGACTAAGCAGCAGGGCAGATGGACTAGTAACCATGGCAGTTTGGGGGACAATGGAAATTGATCTACAAGATGATGCTCTTCCTAATGCCCCAGCTCGTTGTTCCCCTCGGGAGGCATTGGCAGCCATCACCAGCTAAACTGGCTTCACATGTCAATTGTTCGTGAAAAGGTACCCCATAATAAGCTGTCTCATTGGCTGCAGGACTGCTGAGAATGAACGAGCCCATGGACCATAGAGTCACCCATGGCACAGTGGGACCAGCAGGCGCCAACAGATGCCCTCAAACTTCGTAACCGATTCTCTATCTTCCCATCTCCCCCGGCACTTGCTTCATCTGTTTTCTCATTTCTATCCTTTTACACATTCAACTCCTCTTTGCCTACAAATGTGCTCAAATAGACCCATTCCTGAAAACCAAAACAACGTTTTCCTCCACTCCATTCTCTGAGCTCTTACCCTGTGTTTTGCCAAGAAGCTGGTTGACAACAGAGTACGAGGTAGTTACTTTTCTCTTTAATCTAGCATTTCTCCAAATGTGGTCTGCCTCACGCTGTTCTGAGACGCTCGTTAAACACGAAGATGCCTGCGCTCCATTCCAGACCCACCAAATCAGAAATTTTTCTGTTTTGACAAGACTCTCAGGTTACTCACAGAAACCAGAGCTGGAGAACAACTGGTATGGTCCGCTGGATTCCTGTCCCTGCGAGTCTAAAGAAACTGCTCCCTCCCAGGTCACTAATGACCTTTCAACTTCTAAATCCCTTAACTGCTTCTCATTCCTGGATTGGACCAACAAATCTCTGCTCTTTTGGTTTTCTAGCATACGTGCCCTTTGAAAACAAGTTTCTGGGGCATGTTTTTCTCCTTCAACCTCTGAAGCCATTCTTCTGATGTCTCCTTTCCTGGCTCCTCTTCCTCAGTAGCTCTGGTGGGTCTTACCTTCTTTTATAAACTCCCTGTGGGTGATGCCCTCCACTGGCAAATTCACATCTCCAACAATTATCTGATTCTGTCCCCATGGAGTTGCTAGCCCAGTTGCTCAAAAGGAATATATGCATATACTAATACATATTAATTTTTTTCCTCCTCCACTGTTCTAAGGGAACCAGAGCTATCATTATTATAATAATCTGACCAAGTACTTGACGTGGTCTCAGGAAGCAACCTTGTGCTAAATCCTCCCCTAAAGAGACCGCATGGCTACTCACGCACACCAATGAATCTAAATGCCTGAATGTTGGGTTTTCTCTCAAAGTGGAGGATGTGGACCCAATTAACTATGCCCCCTGGTATTTGCATCCTCTGTAAACCCCTTCCACGTTGAACGTGGCTGACTCTGTGACTTGTTTTGATCACTAAAATGTGGCCAAAACCAGATAGTTACTCCCAATGCTAGGCTTTCAGAGATTTTCAAATTCTGGGCTTTTTTTGTGTGTTTGTTTGTTTGTTTGTTTGTTTTGGGGAGGGAGGTTATTCTTTTTTTTTTTTTTGAAACATTTTTTATAAACCTATATGCCATGATGTGGGGAAGCCAGCAGCCTGTGGACTGGCCTCGGTCTGGGTGACTCCTCAAGTCAGGCTCTCAGAATTTCATCACAGAATGTTAACTACCTTTTGACCCTATGGAATCTAAAATACACAAATCTGTCTTTACTCATCAAAGTGGAAGATCCACCTCTTTAAGTGTCCATTAAAGAATTCAGCCAGAAATTGATTGCAATCCATCACTTGCCGAAGGCTCACTGGAGACCCAGGATATTTCAGTAAGATGACACCCCGTTATTCGCTCATTCCAAATGTCTAAGATACATGGTATCCAGGCTCTTGCCTAGGCCCTGCAGAACAAAAGGAATAAAGCGTAGTCCCTGACCTAGAGTAACTCATCATCTTGTAGGAAGTCAGAATAGGAACAAAAATTACAATAGGATACTACATCCATGATTCAAACATAGCACCAGAAAGGATTTGATTAATTCTGTCAGGGATGGAGATATGAGTGGAGGTTAGAGAAGACTTTACATAGAAGAGAATGCATTAACTATGTTTCAAAGGCAGAAAGTGAAAAAGAAAATTCCAGATGCAGGGCACAGCATTTACAAAGTCACCGACACACAGAAAGGAGCAAGACTAGAGAAACAGGCAGGGTCACGAAAGGCCATGTGTGTCATCCTAAGGAATCTGGAAGCCAGCATGGACAAGTGATCTTTAATTTATTTGGAATTAAATCTCCATTCTCTCCCTTAGTAGTCTATGACATTAGGTAAGTTACTGAAACAGCCTGGTCGCAGTTTTCCCATCTACTAAAACACAATAATAATAATTTATTCAAGGCATATAGTTGTGAATAACACAGATGTGGTTCCTGCCTTCAGACAGCTTATAGCTAATATTGCTCTAGAATTAAGGGTGCTAATATGACTAGCATTGTGCCCACACAGAGTAGAAACTCTGCAACTACCATTAGTAATTAAAGGAGATTAATCATCATGGGGTAGTGTTAAGTAAAGGCTAAGGAACTCATCTTTGAGCACTAAAGGTAATTTAGCAAATTTTAACCAACTATAGTGACTTGAATGTTCTATAAATATCTTGATATCACAGTTAGAAGACTAGTGGGATGATTAACAAAGCTGTTCTCAATAAACTTGTTTAATTTTGTTTCAAACGCTTATTTGACTAGAAGACTCTTGTTTCAAGTAATGCTACTAAGATCTTGTGAAACTAATGTTCTGCCAAGGCAGAGAGCCATGATTAAGAGCATTCTTTGGTCTCCCAGCGCTTAAAACCACTGATCTGAAGAAAGTTACTTAAGCTCTCTATGGCTTAATTTTCTCATCTATAAAAAAAGGGATAAAATACCTACCTCATAGA
The DNA here is from genome assembly GCA_963574885.1 of Lepilemur ruficaudatus. NCBI lineage: Eukaryota > Metazoa > Chordata > Mammalia > Primates > Lepilemuridae > Lepilemur > Lepilemur ruficaudatus. The sequence goes on from CAUYRT010073190.1 coordinate 10,386, forward strand.
TTACTGTAAGAATTTAAAACAAAGAAAAAAAATCTTAATGCATAGTAAGTACTCATAAATAGCAGTAACAATTATAGGTTTTTATTGCACACTTTTGGGGAAAGCAGTAATATTATAACACTTCAAGGAACATATTGAGACAAAGAACTATACAACTATTTATGATAAAGTCTATACTGATATCCAAAACAGTAAAATTAAGGACATTGCTTTGTATTATTTGAATCCCAGAATAGCTGAAAGTGACATTCATTGTATATTTTTAAAAATAAAGCATACTATCTCTGTTTGGAATAGTATAGGGTTAATCCATCTAAAAACAGAGCTAAATAATCTCTAGTGGCCCCTTATAAACTATGAATTACAAGAAATAGTTATTTAATTTCTAAACTATCAAATGATACAGAAACGTTATTTTCTCTCATGTCCCATAAGAACAAATAGCTAGAAGATTAGAATCTAGAATCAAGTCTACACCTGCTTTAAGTCAACAAGCAAGTAGCTACGAGTATATTCACAACTATGAATGCCGTAGACATACTCCATTTCTGTAGACTCATGAACTTATATTTTCCTGCAAAGCAATCTATGTAAAGATGAAAACATACTTCTGCTCTGTTCCTAAGTCTCACTCTACTAATTTTATCCTCGTGTTCATTTCATTGCCATCAATGTTGACCTCATCAACTCATCAAAAAACACTATTAATACCTGAGCTTGGAGCCGTGCTGCACGGCATACAAAGTGCAATGAGCCTCCAGATGAAACAAGTAATTATACAAATGTCCTTTAGCGCACATTTCCCACCATAAAATCTGCATGAGGGGAAAAGAACCACGTAAGCTGGAGCTATACATTTCTAAACACAAATACATCACCTGAGCTAAAAAGAAGAGGCTTCATGAAAATAAACAGAGCTTCAAAAGAGAGATTTAAAGCCTAAATGCAGCTTAGGACAAGTTGTGACTTTTCGCTATCACACAGGCCTTGCATCAAAAAGGAGTCCCCTCTACCAAAGGACGGGAAAGGGCACTCATTCATGCCACACTGGGATAATCCTTTCTCTTTAGGAAATATATTTTAAGTGAGAAAGTTAGCATTATTTCCACAAGCACAAAAATCATAAATATTCTGTGTTGTATTCCCTTAGTTGTGTTTAATTTTACTGTTTTTAGGAAGGGTCTGTGGAATATTGGTTAAAAAGAAGGAGAAGAAGAGAATGTACTGAGATCCTGAAATGCCTAATCTTTATCCTTGAGTAAAAATAAATAACCCAAAATGAAGAATCTGTCAGTAATAAAGACTTGGAAAAGCAAAATAATAATAATTAATAGTAATGACAATTTAAAAAACCCTCACAGGTCAGTGCACTTCAGCTCCCACCTCGACACAGTCTCCCTGGGGAGCTTCCTACCACAACTCTCGCAAATGCTGCGAGAATTTCCAGAAGAGACGGAGGGCAACCTTGCAAAGAACCGCAGGATGTTCAAAAGAGGCAGGATCCTAGTGAACGTCCAGTTTAGTGGCCTGGCGCATTTTCTACCTAAAACATCTTATGTTATACCCTCCTATCACTACCACCGCCAATTCCTATGTTGCCCTCTACAGCCAGACAGACCAAATAAATCGGGTTGGGAAAATCACAGCCTTGGGACCACACGTGGTCTTCTAGATGCCTAAGTGTGGCCTTTTGGCTGAATCCAAATTTTACAGAACAAACCCTTTTAATAGCGGGATCTGTTCTGTGCAGTTTGGGTTTGGTCCAGGGGCTGCACTTGGAGAGCTGGAGGGTCGCATGTGGCCTCCGGGCCGCAGGTTCCCCACTCGATCCTTCACAGTTTTACGCCGAGCACATGTACAATTGCCATGATGCTTTTTGAAGTGTTGAATGTAACCTAGGTAGTGACAATTCTGCCTTTGCATGTGCTATAAACATCTGCATTTCAGGTTCTTACCAGAGAATACAACTAGCAGTTGCATCATCAGTTTTCAGACATCTGAAATTCCGTTGAGTTTCTAAGTGCCAAAATTCTGATTTTGCATGTGTATGCAGTAGTGTTACTTTTGGTATTTAAAAACTGCCTCAAATGGGAATAATTTATGCTTAAGATATACCTAGAGAATGAAAGCTCCTTAAAGTCAAAAAAAAAAAAAAGGTGCACTCATTTTAAAAGTATTCCAACTACTTCCTCTCGGGTTTAAAACTCTTCCAGGTTTTTTTTTTTATTATTATCATTTAATTATCATTTCTTGGCTTGCTAGCAAATTTAAATGTTTTCTTTGTTTCTTAGTCATTCCTAATTTCTCCAGAACCAGTTTGGGCAACTACGAATGTCCAGAGAATCCTGATGGAGTCATCAGAGAATTGGAGGGAGGGAGGAAGAGTTTGCAGAAGAAGAGAACAGTTGGGTAGGGAAATCAAAGGACGAGAGTGGAGGACAAAGCGGGTGGGGCATTAGCAGGCCAGTCCCCTGCCCTTCCCCTGATCTGGGCTCTTTTCTCTCCCTGGTCCCTCATTTCTTCTAAAGCCAGCTCCACTGTCTTAGGCCCTTGCCTCCTTCCCCTGGGATAAGACCTTTTATCCAGAACCCTATCCTCCAGCGCAGGGTACCCTCAGACCTGGCACTTACCTCTCTCTCTCTTTCTCAGGTGGAGCAGCATCCAAAGACACAGTGTGGTAACAGATGGCAAACATCTCTGCCTTACAAAAGAGGGGGAAAGGTATTGAAATGTAACAGGACACACCATGACTGTCATTCTGACCCAGTACTACAGCCACTGATAGAAAATTGAATTCTCCCATGTTGAATTCCAATCCTGAAGCATTGCCAGAACAATATGTTGCCCTGCTCCATTCTCTTTTTCTTTTTTCCACCCATTCTTACAGTTCTAATAGCTAAATTCTTTCCTTGGACTGAGCCAGAGCATCTGAAATACGAGTGCCCCCTCAGCAGGTGCTGTACCTTGTATTGATAGCTCCTGCTGAGATATGTTTCCATGCTCTGTCCTGGATTTCCATGGAAGACGGAGGAACGTCACTAGAAACAGTTACTACCTTAATGACATTCTATGGATACGTATTTAAGTGGCAAAACCAGCAAAGACTCTCTAGGAACGGTATTCTCCAATCTCACAATAGTGGTGACCTCCAAGGAGGGAGGCAAGGGGAGGCGAACGGGAGAAAATATGTAATTGGATGTACAACTTTTCATTTCTTCATTCAAAGAGAGATTCGAAACATTCTTGGAAAGATATTAAAAATATGTCAAATCTGGGAACTAAATTATATTTTTTACTATACTCTTTTTTATGTATTTGGAATTTAGAATCCAAAACTTATACATATAAGGAAACCATCGTGCAAAACTCACTCACTTATTTGATGGAAGTTATTGAAAGCTTTGTCTTCTACAGCAGCATTTCTCAAGATGTAATATGCATACAAATCACCTGAGGATGTTGTTAAAATGTGGATTTGACTTCAGTAAGTTTGGGTGGGGCCTGATTCCACGTGTCTAACAAGTGTCCAGGTGGTATGGGTCCAAGAACCACAACCTGTGTACCAAGTCTTCACAGTCCATCATGGTGTCATTTTGTGATGGATGCATCAATGAAATTCCTCAAAAGGCACAGTTCCAAGAAAAGTTATGCTTATCCTCAGTAATTGGTTGATTCTGACCTTGTAGATGCTGTATATTTTGTTTCCCTTTGCCTTGACCATTAGGAAGCTTAAAGGCAAATCTGCCATCTATCCTGGAACTCCATAAGACTACAAGGCACACATTTTTATGAACTAATTTACTCTGGTTTTATTTTCCTACCCATATTTTTCTTGTGTTATAACTTTAATACCCAACATTGTATTCCATTGTCATGTATCTCTTCCTATAAACTTCTTCAAATCCTCTCAGCAATGAAGTTTGCATATTTAAATTAATTCATAACAAAGAGGTCACTGTTTTGAAGGGTTCTTGTGGGGAAGAGGGACATGTACAAAATTTACAAGTCCTATACAGATCTATATAGGACCCATAGGAAGGAGTATCTAATTTTGCACCTGGACTGTTACTGTCACTAGTAGTATTCTTACCATTAACATTTATAGGTATGATAATGATAGCAACCATTGATTGAATGTCTACCATGTGCCTGGCACTGGACAGGATATTTCATCTCATTTACTCTTTTATCATTTATTGTAGGTAATCCCACCTAATAAATCTGTGAGGTATATATTATCATCACATTTCAAAGGTTCAGCAAGATTACTCCTGCAGCTATATTGGGATAGAGCCAGGTTTAAAATCCATGGATGGGTAATACCAAAGCCCATGTTCTCATCATTAAACGTGATGCCTCCAGAAGCTTCACAGAGCAGAAAATGCTTAGTCTTACTGAGACTTAAAGGTTGAGAAGGAAAGTTGAAAGTTTCCCAGAGAGACTAAGTAGAGATATAGAGGGAGGAGGAAGAAGTTACTCCAGATGTAGAGAACAGCATGTGCAAACACAAAGAAGTATGAAAATGCAGAGTATATTTAGGGATTGGTGAGAAGTTCAGAATTGGAGCAATGTGGACCCTGCAGGCAGATGAGGCAGGGATCAGACTCCAAAGAGATGTGTGCACTTTGTGGAGGTTGATGTTCATTCTGAAGGCGATGGAAAACTATAGGAAGATGTCAGGCAAGAAGGTGAAAAGGTTAGATTCTATTTTTTAAAATATCACTTTCATGGTGATATGGAGGATGGATTTGAGTAGGACAGGGATGACTTAGAAGGCATTTGTGTAGTTATGATGATTTCCAGACTGAAGGAAGGGCCAGTGGCTTTGGAGAAAGGGTCTTACAGCAAAGGTTTTCAGAAGCAGATTCTTTAAGACTTGACATCATTCAAATGCACAGAATGAAGAAGAGGGAAAGGCTGGGATTTAAGCCACACCCATATCCCTGACTTAATAAACTGAGTGGACAGCAATAAAAGACCGAGTGGGATAAATCAAGGTGGAGGTGGGAAGATGGCATGCTATGTTTGAAAAGCTTTAAGATATCAGTAAGAACATGGATGTGCAGGGTCAGAGCTAGGAGACATAGATAAGGTGTCAATTGTGTGTGTGGTCACAGAAACTACAGGAATAAAAGGTATCACTCAGTAGGGAAGCGTATAAAATAAGTAAGAGCTATAAAATGCCAATATTTAAGGTGCAGGCTAAAAAAAAAGCTTGAAATGTGCACTAAGAAGGAAGAGCAAATGTAGAAAGATGATCTGGAGAAAAGAATATCACAGAAACCAAATGTGGGTGAAGTTTTACGGAGGGAAAATTCAATAGTGTTCAATATATTGAGAAACCAAGTAGGATAAAGACTGAAAACTTTTCACTGATTCTAAAATTATAATGTCATCTTTAACCTTAAACAAAAGCAGATTCAGCAAAACAACAGAAAGACTGAAGTGGGCGCAGATCAAGACATGGAGACATTGGGGCCGGACTCAGCTTTCAAGAATCGTGGCTGAAAAAGGCAAGAATCTGAAGTGGCCTCAGGAGCATTCCTGGAGCAGAGAACCTAGATTTCTGTGTAAACCCAGGAGCGCAGATCTGTGAGGCATCTACAATGAGAGATCAGGCTGGGGAGAGGACGTAAAAGGGAATTATGATAATAATAATGTGCTGTTCTTGGGGTCTAGGGCAAGTAAGGTAGACAGTAAACCCAAAGAAGTGCTGACAGGCGTGGAGAAAAGTGGACAGTTACAGGCAGGCAATAGTGATGTCAAGAAGTCAGAAAACAAGCCAATTGGAAGGAAGAGTCTGGGAGAGATAAAAGGTTATACTAAAAAAGTAGAGAACTGGAGGTGAAGATTTGAGAATGAAAGGATGTTCAGAAAGTGCAAATCAAGGGAGAGGGCTGGTTGTTTTGTGCAGTCGGATTGGAGGTATCGGGCTCCACCAGACGGAGGAGCTGTGAGTTGGCTCTCAAGGTTTTCACGTAGACACAGTGACCCCTCAAGAGCACAACAGGAGTTGAGGTACAGAGAAAGGCTGAGTCACTGGCCACAGTTTCTGTGTGGAGGAAATGAAATGTGTGGAAGGCCCAAATGAGGGGAAATAGGGGGTTTATCACTAGACATAGGTTTACAAGAGGGTGGAAGTGGAATTGCCTGGGAGGAAGCAGCAGGAAGAAGCTGGAATCATGCTGACTTCTTCTTGCACGGCCCTATTAGGAGGCTAGTGGAAGGACAAGTAGCCTCTACCCTTGGCCATTATAAAGTGATATTCTGGAGTTTGGGATGAAGACAGGAGGTTCTGTGAAGTGGCTGAGAAACGTGTAGTATCAAGTTACTGTCTCTCAGGTTCAAGAGCATCCTCCACATGCTGCTTTGTGATTCCCGGGAAGGACTCTGCACAGGACATTTCTACTTCGCCAGCTGTTCCCTGTTAAGTTGTGACATTAGGGGGCACCAGAGCGAGACAAAAAGGCAGAAAACGGAGAAGGAACTCTCCGTCCTTCCTGTCTCTCTTGTAGGACCTCAGCAGCGCTGCTCTTTGTTCCAACAGCAGCAGTGACTCCAGTTTGTAGTTGTCTCACATTTCCGGTCCAGCCTGTGGTTCCGACTCAGAAACTTCACCCGGGTCAGCTGGGGTCCTCTCCTTGGATGTCTGCTTCTACCTCTGCAGGGCTGCTCCTCCAAGCTTCCAAAGTCATAACCCCAACTTCTCCACACTGTATAATTCATTGACTGCAAGTTTAACATAATTTAATTTTTAGTAATTATGTTTAATAAACATCAATAATATCTAACAATTGCTTCAAAACACTCTTAAAAATTTAAATATTTCAGGCAAACAAAAAATGCATAGACTACGAGGAGCTTAAAAAAATTCTTAACACATTGGTAGCTTTGCAGTTTTAAAAGAGAAAATATTACAAATAAGAGTTGAAGCCCCTTTGAACCTACCCAGATCACATTATCTTATTTTCTTCCTTCTATGGAGTTAATCATTGTCCTAAAATTGTCATATATATTTTATATATGTGTGTTTCTTACTATGTATATATTTGCCTAAAAATTATATGCAGTATGTTTTTGTTTTTATAACTTTATATAATATCATACCATGTATAATTATGCAACCCACGTTTTCACTGATCATTAGGTTTTCTAGATTTATACCTGTTGATACCTGTGCCTCTCATTCATTTATCTGAACTGATTTATAGGATTCTGTTATATTTCATGATTATACCACATTTCATTTAGCCAACAATCACTGACGTATATTTACGATGTTCCATTTTTTCCTATTGCAAAGAGTGCTGGAAGAAACATCTTTGTATGTTGCATTGTATATAAAAGCCAGCGTAGAGTATTTCTTTTATCCTCTAATCACCATCTCCATTTTCTAGCCTTTCCTAAAATGTGTTTTAGAGCAGCAGTTCCCAACGTTTTTGGCACCAGGGACCAGTTTCATGGAAAACAATTTTCCACAGGCCGGGAGTGGACAGGATTGTTTTGGGATGTGTCAAGCTCATTACATTTATTGTGCAATCAAACCTCTCTGCTGATGATAATCGGTATTTGCAGCCGCTCCCCAGTGCTAGCATCACCGCCTCAGCTCCACCTCAGATCATCAGACATTAGATTCCGATAAGAAGCCGCAACCTAGATCCCTCGCATGTGCAGTTTACAGTAGGGTTCACGGTCCTATGAGAATCTAATGTTGCCACTGATCTGACAGGAGGCGGAGCTCAGGCGGTGATGCAAGTGACGGGGAGCGGCTTAAATACAGATGAAGCTTCACTCACTCTCTACTCACCTCCTGCTATGCGGCTGGTTCCTAACAGTCCACGGTCCAGCAATTGGAGTATCTACACTCTCCAGTTTCCTAGAATGCCAAAATATTCTCTAAGGTTATCGTGCAAATTGTGTTCACACAGCAATGTATAAAAATTCCCACTGTTCTACACCCTCAGCAACACTCGATATTTGCCAGACTTTTAATTTCTTCCAACTTAATAGATATGAAATCATATCATTGTTAGCTATACATTTCATGGTTCTAAGCCTGTTTTTTTTTATGTATTGACTCTCCACCATGAAACGATAAAACTTATTTTAGGTTATTTTCATTTTTCTCCTGGTGTTTACTTTGTGTAAATTTATTTTTTTTTTTTTTGGTCTGTTTTTTTGCCTCTTCTGTGAAGTCTCTGTTCATATCCTTTGTCTATTTTTCTATTAGGTTGTATATCTTTTACTTCTCAATTTGTATAAATTCTTCGTTGATCATATATTAATTCTTTATCATGTATACATCTCAAATATCTCAGAGAGTTTTACTTTATCTTTTCCTATTTTTTATAGAATAAAAATTTCATATGCAGGAATTTTTATTATCTTGATATAATCAAATATATATCAACCCTTTTTCTTTATGTGTGGTTTTTTTTGGTCTGCAGAAGTGCTCTTGTGCCTTGATATTATATTTTCTCCCGTATTTCCTCTGCAAGATTACAACTTTTGCTTTTCACATTAAGATATTTAATTCATCTAGAATTTTATGGGGCTTTTTTCCGTGTGTCTAAACTACTGTCCTACTGTCACTTTTTGAGTAGTTTCTCATTTCCCCACAGACCCGTAAAGTGGGTCTGTCCTATCCCAAGTTATCTTTTATGAAGGAGTCTCTGGTTTAGAGCATCCAGGCTGGTCTATTCATCTACCCCTTTTCAATAACACCTCATCCTGATTACCGCAGCCTAATGGCACCAATGTTTCCTTACTCTTCATCTTCAGAAAGTGTTTTGGTTATTCTATGTCTTTTTCTCTCCATATGAATTTTAAGATTAGCTTGTAATCTTCCCACAAACCCCTACTGGAATGTTGAATGAAATAGGATCTCTAAAGTTCCTTAACAGACATTTTCTCATCTCTTTCTCCCAACAAACCCAAAGGTAATAGAGTTACTGTTCTTTGTATATACATTAGAACTGTTTAGTAACTTGCCCCACATCATAGGCAGGGCTGGAAATGTTAAATAAAACCCCAGATTTCTAAATAGTGCTGATTTTGTGTGTTTGGTTTGTCCATTTATTCATTTTTAAGATTGTGAATATCCGATTTTTTCCATCAACAGCCCTTCACTGTCCTTGGTATGGTAATCTGTACACAAGACTTGCTCAACGCTTTGGTGATTTTAATCATAAAGAGAGGAGAAAAACAAGAAAAAGGGCATGGTGAATAGAGAAAAAGGAAAAGACGCCAGTATTTTCTTTACCTGAACGTGCAATCTTTTTCCAAGTCATGGTCTCTTTTCCCTCCAACGTGTCAGTCTTTTATTTACAAAAATGAAGCTTTGTTATCCCAGTCAGAGCAATGATGCAATGGGCTTCTCTGCCCTTGCCCTAGGTTTTTAGTTCACTTATGTGGGGTTCTGTGATAACAACATAGAATTCTTTAAATCAACTCTGCTACTGTTTTTGGAAGACAAGCTTAGAAATATTTAAAGAATTTCCTTTTTAGAAACAGTTCCATAGAATGAATCAAAAAAAAAGAATATCCAATTATGAACACTAGAAGATGACCAAGAAAGGAAAGGTTCTAAAAAGGCATGCTATTTGAAGTATTTTGCTTAGTGAAAATATTTTCTAACCACAATCTGAAGTTTCCAATGTGTATTGCACAAAGATTTATTAGAAACTATGCTCAAATTTTACTTTGCTTTAATTTTTGTTTTCTATCTTTGTCTAAAATTATTTTAGGCAACAATTTATTTTAAAGAAAAAAAATTTGAAATAAATATATGTTAAATAGTAAGGTCACTAACCTAACTATCAACTGCAAAATGTAAAAAAAAAAAAAAATTTAAATCCCACTGGCTTAACTCACTCAAAAACTTTAATAGTATATAATATAAAGCCTTGTGATATTAAAAGGTGTTAATTAATTTGATTTTCTAAAATTGCATTTTGTTTACTTTCATCTGTGAATCAGTACTGCTCTTTAAAATTGTATGATCTTTTGTTGAAACAGAAAACAAATCTTGCAAAGATATTATTGTTATTACTGATAGCTAAAATAGTTTGTAATTTGAAAGTTAGGTGGGAATTATTATGGTGTAAATGTATGTCGTACAGAAAGACAAATGACTAAAGTATTACCTGTTCTCCCCACAACCACCTCCCCTAAACAAAATCCTAGATTCATTGTGTGGGAACGCATCCAAGAGGCAATATTCATTCTACTAAACATCTCCCACAGTATGTAGCTATTGGTACCTCAGGACAGCTTGAAAAAAGAGAAAGGGAAACAGGAAAAGAAGCAGACAGCTGGATTAGACTGTGCTGTGTATATTAGTGATGGGTAGACTTCAAAAGACTTAGAGGTTCATTTTGGACAGGTGCCCAGAGATTCTCCGGCTTACCCCAAAACCTTCCATAACTTCTGATTTTAAAATTGAGCTAGAATTCTTTTGAGACCAGACTTTTGGTCTTCAGTCGTATTGCATACTCGTAGTCTTTCTGAAAAATGTAGGCTAAGAAATTCTAAGTTTTTTGAACCCTGAACAGTGAGGTACTTATTTTAAATAACTAACAAAAATAACATTTTGAAGTTTTGAAGAAAAACTATAAACAATATATTTTTTGCAGAGAGAGAGAAATTTCTTGAAAACATTTACCTGTTGAATCTAGTTTTAAGCAATGTTAACAATAAAGGTTTTGAACATGTTTTGGGGGTCAGGTGAAGTCTTCATTTGTGTTCTGATTCATCTATAAAGATTCGTAATATTAGGTTTCTGACTAAATCCTCATCCACAAATTCTCAATAAACGGTAGCCTGAGAGACAGGCTCTCAGAGAGATAGACCATCCATACAGATCTGGTGTATCGGTGAGACCCTCTCTGGAAGAGTTGACAGAGAATTTTTCTGTTGCTCTGATTGTAGGAACTCCTTTTAACCAAGCACAGTGAGGGTTACCCCACACTTGGTCTAATCACTCTGTGTCTAATTAAATGTGTCTTTCAAATGGCTCATGTAAGATTTATTATTACTCACAAAGTCTACTATGAAAAAATTTACTTTATCAAGGGGTTGAAAATTATGTTTTGTTACAAAGAATACATTTCTGATATTTCCTTTGACCCAAAATGAACTACTTCCGTGTTGGTCAGTATGATTGTGAGTAAGCCATGGTTTTCCTCTTCTCTCAAAAAGAAGACTGAGGATATGGATTGAGTAGGTGGTAATGAAATAGACACAAACGAGTTTAGTGTGTTCACCACGGGAATCTCTCTGAGCAGAACGTACACAGTGATCATGGGGAAGGACTGCGTTCATGCCTTGATTTATGAATGTGCAGCTTCCTATGTTTTACACCCATGACAGGTGCTCCGATGTCCAATCTCCATGATACTGCATTAGGCGCTCCACTAGGAAGGAATAACAATGACTCTCCAACAGAATTACATACATGGGCAAGGAGAGCTGCATTTGGGACAAACAAATTTGCAATTTATTAGACACACAATTTTACTTCTAAAGGCTTTTAAGCAATAACGGCTAAAGAATTAACTAGCTGTATTTATAGTTCAAAGTATCCCAATCTCTGAAAAGCCATTATTATAAGAATATTTTTATGTCAGTGCACATTTTACTTGAAAATATACAGTTCCTGCCAAAATAGCAGTAGCTTTTTTAGATCTAAGTGCTCTCCTATAATAAAAGTGTAAAAATTAGTAACAGTTGCTCCATGTCACTCACACGCTGAAAACAGAGCTTCAACAGAGATGAAATCTGGAGTAAGACCTACATCTCTTTATAGTCCTCTTCTAGGATTTTTCTAAAGCAGACCTCATTTGATATTTCAAACCATTTCTAAGACAGCACTTGTAACTTGAACTATTTTGTATCATTTTGCCCATACTTTTTAAAGCTTCTCCAACCACTCTTCTCTTATTACTTACTTGATTTTTAAATTTTCTTATTAACACAACAAATGCTTTAAAAAGAAGACCCAAATCAATGATATCTCATAATTCTACTAATTATTAGTGATGCATACCACATAACGAATAAGAATAACAAGCAGAAATTCATTTCATTGTTAATTTAATTCAACGTATGAACACTTCCCCCCCAACGAGCATTTTCTCAGATCCATTCATGTATAGTAATAAAATGAAAAGCTTTGAGCTTCGCAATCTATCTTCCACCCTAACTTTGGAGATCATGACCAATTGAGAGTTAATGTGAAAAGGAAAAAAGACAGAAATGCTATAAACTGGCCTCCAAACTGTTAAGGAAATTAATACTGTGCATCCAAGATATTTATTCATTTCCTGGTTAATCATTTCTGCAACACTTACTATGTTCAGTCTTTACCCTAAGAGTCTATCTTGAGAAAGTGTAAATTAGACTATTTATGCATATTCAAATAAAAGAGAGCAAAATAATTCTCTTTTTAAAGATTATACTATACCATTCTTACACTGCAAAATACGCAGTGTTTTTGATACCATGTCAGTAACCCCCACAGTGTTAAGAAATATTTCTGAGCAGTGTTAACACATGACCACTCAAATGCATTAATGTTTCCATCTCCACTGACTCAATTGGCACAAATAAGCTCAGGTGCTCTCTGAAATTGATAAATGAAAAGGGGGTTTGAAGATGAATTTGATAAATTATAAAGAAGTAAACTATTAAAAACTCATACTTTTACCCAAAAAGCCTACAAAGCAAAGAATGTCACAGTATATATTTGCTTTGTTTTGAATGATGCATAATGTACTCAATAGTGTCTATCTTTGAAAATTTATCTTACAAAAAGACCACCATATTGAAAAAATCAGTAGAAAAGTATCAGAAGCTACACTCCTTCCATCAGTATTTAATTTATTAAACAACTTTCAAAAAACGCCTACACAATGTACTTATCAAAGAACACAACCGTATAAACTGCTTTGGAAATTGTGTATTGACAAGTTCATAATTTCTTACCTTTATATATTTAAATTAAGACTTCAATAAATAAACCAGTCAATGCATTTATTATTAAAAAGAAATTTCTTTAAAAATTCAAATCTTAACTTATTAAAAAATATAATAAAAGACTTTTTGTACTTTAGTATGCAAGAATTAGATTGCTTGACCTCTCTTTTAATGACTTAATTAGCTGTACTAAAGCCCAGCTGGGCCTCTGCTGACAACATAGCTAGATATTTCAATCAAGCAGTGTTATGGAGAATAAGTAATAAATGCTACCTTGTCGCCATATAGTCCCAAACCATAGTGCATGCTGGTAATGCTAAATTTGATCAGTATGCCTCATATTTCAATTAGTCGTGGTCTGAATCCCTAAAACTGTGTAATGTGTATGAATTCCTGATACCAGATACAGAGCCACAGTCTCCCACAGTTAGAAGCCATTGAGTTTGCTTTTATTAGCAGCCAATTAATGGCAAAAATCTGCATCGCTTTTAAAATTTATAGCCCCTGTTCCAGCTGCCTCCGCGGCTCCTGCTATACTGTATACAATCGGATCCGTATCACCGTCGCAAGTCAGACAGCTGCAAACTGTATTCTGTCCGCAGAAGTAAGAAATCCTTTCATACAGAAGCTTTTTTTAACCTCTTAGAAGTTCTTTTCAAAGCCCAGCAGCACTAGTCACTTTGCGACAATGAGCGATTTAATACAGAAAGAAAGAAATCTACACCAAGGTGACCTCTTGGGATGTGCTAGGTTTTCAATCGCAGTGAAACCCTAACCACTCCGACACCGCACAAGGGCGGGCAAAGCCACTTCTCCTGACCAAGGCTAAGAAAATATAAACATATAAAACCTGACCCTCATACAGAGTTAACCCATTGAAGCCTATACAGTCATTAAAACACAATGGCGTTGCACAAGCTTAATGTGAAGTAACTTACACAAAATTTAGATCTTGAAATTTGTACACCCGAACCTGACATGCTTCCCTAACAAAACATCTGTGGAGATCACACAGTCCCCCAGCAAGGGGCAGTTTACTGCATACTTGAAGATTCTAGACATTATTTTTAGGAACCAGACTTTCTGACATACGATAAGACAGGAAATTTAGATGTGATCGGATTTAGTAACAAAGCACAATTGCTTTAAATATGACTAACGCTGTACATTCAAGATTTTTAAGGGAGTAGTTCAACTTTATGGCTACAGCTTCATCCATACTATTCTGTGAGGCTCGAAATATTTTGATATTCTAGCATTAAAATATTATTTGGGAGAAATAAAAGAGAAAGTGTCTTTCTTTGGTCTTCTATGAAATGCTATTAAATTTTAAAATACCTATTATGTATGTTCATATTTATAAATATTTCTATATTTCTATGTTTTTATTTTATAGTATATTTATATTATTTACATTAGGGGCTAATACATGAAAGAACTTACCTGGAAAAAGAGGAGCATGAAAAAATACTCAGCAACTCTAACACATGGCAATAAAAATGTTGTACTAGGATAATACAAACTGCCGCCATGGCTATTTAAAGACAATAAAATCCTATTTTACAAAATTCAACTGCTAATAACCAGCATTCTTTCTAACTGCTTAAATACTGCAGTAAGACTTATAATGCCACTGTGAAATCATAAGCTAGTACTTCAAAGGTGTTGTATCTGTTACAAATTTAATCTTCACTGCTTTGTCACAACTGATTTCATCCCAGCAGCTTGGAGATGCAGCATAACAACACTCCTGTTGTTCTCGACAACCTGAACCAAACTGTTAAATACCTGTCTGATGTCCATGAATGATTATAATAATATTGCCTATGGAATCTCCAACCACCACCCTGAAAATGTGCAATTAGTCCGTTTCAGTTAATAGAAGGGGAAAAGTATACTTTACCATGTTCACGAAATTGTAGGCATTTTAATGACAGAGACAGAAATTCTATGCTGTATGTCATGAATGGCACAGTACTGTGTTCATCATATTTAAAATACTCTTCCTTTAATACTTTATATTAGTACATTTCACAGTTATGTAATTTAAGTTAACATAGGTTCGAATCTCAAGTAATTTTTTTCTTATATGAGGAAATATTTAATTAAGCATTAATATAATGGCTGTTAGAAAACCAATATCCATTTAGTTCCTGTCTAAATACTGAATATTTTCATCCTTGAAATATCAGTTTCTGAAAAATTGCTGTAAAGCAAATGTGTCTGCTTCCTCCCAGGTCTACAGTGACAACTGTATGCAGTAGAAGTTTGGGGCACTGAAGTGGACAACTAAATGAATTTGTGTCTATGAAGTTGGTCAGACAAGGAATTGATGGTGCAAGGCACTGAAATCTCCTTGCCTATTGGAGTTTAATTATGAAGCATTAGGTTCAATTCAATTCTTCAGAGTCATTACCGAAAATTGATAACTGTCTGGGACAATGTTAGGTCTGTGAAGTAGCACGTGAATTTAGCATTCATACACTATGTGTAGAAGTTCATAAGCATGCAAGCATCCATTGCCCATAACAATACTGCATTGTTATTATGCCACAGGACAGCACTTTGCATTTGAAATCTTTTAAAATTGTTAATCCATTGCTCTTCTCATGGAGCATCTTAGCTACTTCATTTATCTATTTAAATAATACTAGAAATTATTTCTCAATGAATATTTAATTACTGAGTACTATGATTTAAATCTACCAACCAACAAAAATAATACATAGGGAATTATATTTATTATACATCTCAAGAAACTATTGAGAATCCTGAGGTTCTAGCTGAAAATCACCATTCTCTGATTACAATGTCAATGTCAGACATGGTATGAATACGATCTCTGTGTCTTCAGTGAATTGAACGGCTTGAGTGATGGCACAAGGTAACTTCAAAAAAATGAGAACACAATTTTGTTTATATTAAGACCTTGCATAAAATATGAATGAATCATAATTAACTCAAAGATAAGGAAACACAGTTTGCTAGCAAATTAAGCAAAAAAAAAAATCCTGTATAAATATTTTATTGTGATTAGGAAAAAATTATTTCAAGCAGATTTTTTACTTCTTTGATATATCACTTAAAATAATTTAATTCCAAATTTCAAATGATGTAAGTTTAAACACATCCTTTGACTAGCATGGTAGTGACATATATTAAGTTGCCCAAATGCAATTCACACTTGTGACTTTTCTCTGCCATTCATGAATTATGCAATTATCCCTAACTCATGGAAATGAAAGTGCATTAACTGCCCACTGTCATGTATTGTCTCTTTCTGTGTCCTTGTGCACACATTTCCACAGTTCATTATTCATGGGTGCAGCTATGCAAGTGTAAGTGTACACATATAATATGGAAATAGTCACATATGGATAAATAGAAACCAGATACTCGTTTGTGACTATACACATACTCTATTCCAAATAGCAGAATTTAACAAGGAACACCTCTATTCTTGCTGTGGGTGCCACAAGTTAAACAAAACGGGTGCGATTGTTATAAAGTAGTAGAGGGATTTCTTCACACACGAAGAGATGAAGATGTTGGTCTATAAACCTGAAACGGCGCCCTTTCATCTTTGACAACTGTTTTTCTAGCTTTTCCCCCATTAAAAAATACTCCTTTCAGCATTGATTGAAATCTCACTGAAACACTATTCAAAAAATATTGTACCTTGTGTTCCTAATCCTTAGTTTTTTTCCCATGCCTGTTAATATTATAATGATAGCCATTCATTCTTAGAGAAAATAATTATTTAAAATAAATAGCTTTGAGGAAATAAAAATATGACGTTTTCTCCATTGAATGTTATAGTCATGTAGGTTATTCCAAATTCTAAACTGTGCATCCTAAAAATTTGCCATTGGTGGAATGTGACCTCAGGAAGGCTCTCTGATTTTCGTCTAGTAAGCACTAGTGAGTACTCATGTGCAATGATTTGTGATATGGGGAATGGTGAGGATTCCTTCTGATTTACATTATGTCTAACATAAACACCATTGTCCCTATTGAAGTAATTCTTTCTAATTAAATAGAATGAATTTGATCAGATAGTTAGGTTTTTAATTTGTATATAAAAAAGTTTCTTAATAATATTGCTTCTGGCAATAAAAACAGTATTTAATGACTTAAAAAATAAAAGTAAAATATTTTTCCCATAGCATAGATTTTAATTTTATTGCAGGTAGTCAAATATCCATGGTTAAGAATTTCTTTAAAACATTATTATAGCAAGATAGCCCATTCAGTGTAAATCATATCTACCTAGAATTGGAGTATGTTTTTATAGAAAGACAATTATTTTATAATTACCTATATATCTATATACTATATAATAATACTTTATTATTAAAATTAAAACTGAAATAATATAGGTTCATACAAAATGTTATCAGTTTCATTATTCTATATTAAGGATGAATTAAATATTACTATCACAGTAGGTACAATATTATAATGAAGAATACAACTTTTCTTCCTGATTATATACACATCTCTTTAGCATTCTTCGATTCTTTTTCAAAACAAATTTGAAATAAACCATCTTTGTTATGCCTTCATATTTAGAAGACTCCTGCACTATTCTCACTAAATGTTATTAAACATTTGGTCAGTTAAGTTATAGTTCAAATTCCGCTGTATTTCTCAAGTTACAAATAAATTTCATGATTCTCAAATTTTATAGATATTGATAATATGTAAGGATTCTATTAGCTCTAATTAGACACAGTGGGACTGAAAAGCTAAGAAGAAAAATGCCAGTAAGTACCAGATCAATTTCAAAATCAGAAAGATAATAAAAATAAACAAGCGGAAACATTCAACATTTTAAGTTGCGTTATGTAAAAAATACCTTAAAAGTAGGAGAAACTTTTAAAGCAGTCCAGTTACTGCTACAGTGTAACAAAAATAAAACCTGTTAATCTCTAACACACTGTATTTCTTATGCATGTAAGTTGTGAGTCACAGAAATACTTTTACCAAGGCAATAAAAATATCCACAAGTAATTTAGGATAAACACAAGTTTTCATTACTATACAGTGAATTCACTTACATCATAGGTAAGGTGTGACCAGTAGAAGGCACTGTTACGATAAATATATATACACAGCTGCTCATATACAAATTGGTTGGACATTCTGGTGAGAGTTTTGCTAACTTTTTACAGCACAAATATTCTTTTCATGTAGACGTTGAGTTATAAATTTGGCCAATAAACACGAAGAAAAATTCATTGTATAACTCTTTCCTATGTAGTTTTCAATTGGGTTTCAGCCCATTTGCAATTTTATTACCCGCGTTTTTAACTTACTTAAATTATAAAAGAATTACGTGGTCACACTTACCACCTTTAACACTGCATTTAAGGAATGTTGCTCTCTTGAGAAAGGACTCAGACTGTTGCAGACTTAGACAGAGATTCATGTAGACCTTGCTTCAAAACAAGCTTCTGGTTTCACTCGTATTAACCTTTAGAAGTTTGATCACAATTTGCTAGAGCAGGCGGGCATGGTCTTTTAATGGAACTGCTTGGATGTACGAAAACACCTCTAATTAAATCTCTGTCAAACATACTGCTAACAATGTTGTTTAGTTTGTGTTCGTGTATGAAAGCTCTTGAATGCCTCTCCAAGTTTACAAAATCCATGTTAAAGGAGCCAGCATTGCAAAAAAATGTTATGGCATATGTTTGGATTTTTGTATTTCAGAGTCCTGACTACTTTATCTGAATTACAGATTTAGAGCTTTGTTATGTGTGATAGTTATGATAATATGATCACTAAAGGCACAGAGACAGGGAGACTCAAATCCCTTTGAAAATCCCCTTCTCTATTTCCTACAGCTGCTGCAGGAGTTTAATATCTGATAGAATGATGAAAAGGAACAGGCCAAACTCCAGTTTTAATAAAAATTTTAACAGGTCTACATATAGTTATGAAAAATGTTATTTGCAATGCCAATTTTTAATAAAATTTTCTTAAACCAAAGAAAAAATCCCCAAGGGGAACCTGATATGAATGTGTTTTTCATATGTACTATTTAAGGCTCTTTAAAGGTTATGAAAGTGACTGATAAAATAAGTTCTATTCTAGACAACACAAACCTGAACTCACTTGCACTTTTGCATTTTAATCAAATAAATAAAGCTTTCGTTTTGTGTCTTGGATCAGAAACAAATATTATCATATTGCATAGTCAATTTTTATTGTTAGCAATAAAAATTCCTATTAGTAAATAATGGCATTTTTAAACAAGTCAAAACACTGCTAACACACATCAAAGTATTCTATGATCTATGAATTCATGATGCTAAGAAATAATACATTATAATGAAATTGAAATTGTGTTCCTTGTGGCTTTTGAATTTGAGAAATTGTATAAAATTTGAAAACATGTATTTTCACAAGAGAAAATAAATACTTAGGTATGATGAATGAAATTTAATGTAATCCAAGTACCTCAGAACTTCTAAAGAGTGTCTCCATAAAGTAAAAACATGCTAAATGGAGGGTCTCATGTGCAGTGGCTTGCACGCTGCCCTGCACCCTAATACCTGTTCGTCATAACACTGCCTACAAAACAGTCATGAGGCAGGAAGGTTGGGCCCCAGAAGTGTCCATGTTCACAAAAAACAGAAACAAGGTGTTTATAGGATATCCGAGAGAAATTTTTATTTACTGACCTAATCTACAGCAACTACAAAATATGCAGGCTTCGCGACTTCCAATATTCTAAACACAAACAAGGGGTTCTGTTTTAATCCTTAATATGTGTGGATTGGCATTATTACCATTAGAGCCACTACATTCTAGTCAAGCACTGATCTCTGGCAACACTGCCTTTGTCATTGTTTCTGAAACATTTTGAGTACTAAGGAAGACTTTTTAATACCATACGCCATGTACAATATATTAACATTAAAAAAAAACTTGATAGATTTTTTGAATGAAAACTATCTACGCTAATACTAGATAACCATTCTATTCTTTACAGAGGGGTATGCAAACTCTAACTATAAGGCACAGTCTTTATTTTATCCCTAAATAAATATTCACTTTTGAAAACATTAAATTTATTATGCACCGAAATGAGGAAAGTAAAGCAGTATCAACCTTATTACTAAGAATTGCAAGGTTGGAATACTGAACTATATTCTAAAGCTTTTGGTGCTCTTGTACAATTTACAACAGGAAATTGACAGCTGTTAGTTCATGCCATGTTTATAATCCTACTATTTAACAATTTTTAAAACAACATTTACAATCCTAGAATCAAATTATAATTGTTGATCTAATTTATTTACTTGATATTTTTCTGTATTTTTAGTTAAAAGCCATTTTTTGAGTGGGGTATGGTGGGGGGGAAGTGACCGTAATCAGGGGATTTGAAAAAAATTGGTGGAATCAAGGTAACAAGAATGAATGAAAGAATAATTTATTGCTGTGACCATTTCTCCCTTTGATTTCTGTATTGGGATTACAGTGGATTATCTCCAACCAAATACTATTTATCAGATCCTTGTAGACATTCTTGATAAATTGTATGAATAGGAGAGCAAGTTCCTGAAATCATATGTGAAAATAAACACTTGCTTATAAAATCTGTGATGCACAAAAAAGATGAAACAAAACCAAAACATCACTAAAATTTTTCAGCATTATATATATCTTAAATTTTCTACTTAAATATTTTTATGCAATTTTAAGAAAGACAAGTGATTATTTAATAAGAGCATTTGGTTTCAAATTATAAACCAAATTACAAGATGCGAGTTTAAACATGCTTTGACTAATTTCACTTCTTAAAATATTATAAGGCTTTATAAAATCAAACTCAAGATTTTTTGGTTTTTCCAGGAAATCTCCACAAGCTATGCAAATGCTCTTAGAAAATAAGAGCTCATCTTATTTTAAAATACATGTTCAAACCTTTAATGGGAGCTCTCATAGTAAAAAACTTAACTCTTACAGCTTCACGTGGCCATGTCAAACCACATGGATCTTCTATGCATCAAAATATCTACCTATTTTGAAATAAAGAGATACATTTTTATTCCAATAAAATGAAACATTTAGTTAGATATTAGCTAATAATACTTACTTTATTTTCATAGAAAAAGAAACTACATTCTACCAGAAAGTCCCTCCCCTGAAAAAAAATTCAGTCAAATACAGATAAATAAATTTATTAACTTTAATTGGATATCATATAGAATTTACATAACACTTTAATTCACTGATAAATAATTTCACATTTTAACAAAATTTTGCATTTTTCTCCAAATTTTACTAGGAAGTTTTGCCAGTCTATCTATATTGGGCTTCAGTTTCACACAGCCCCTGAACAAAATTGTTTATATATGGTTGGAGGAATAAGAGATGGTCTCTTCTCTTCATAGATGCTGTGTGTAGTCATTTTAATCTAAGTTTTTAGCTACATATTTCAAAGGATTTAAGAATGAAGCATTTTGGACAAAAGTGTTTATAATTGGTAGAAAAGCTTAGGTTGTCATTTTTATTATTGAGAAATAGATGAAATATTAAACATCCTCTAAAGTTATTTCACTGCTTCACTCACGGTTTCCATAGAAACCACTCGAAGTATTTTAAGTCACAGTGACTCTAACCACTGATCTTCATAAAAGCTTTGTTTAGTGATTTTTTTTCTTCCCTCTAAAATTTGATGGTGGAATAAAGCATACCAAATACATATATTTAGGATTCAAATATACAATATTTTTAAGAATAAACACATTTATGTAAATACAAAGAAACATGAGAGAAGAAGAAAAATAAAATTCTTAAATAATACTGATTTTATTTTACTTAGAAATATGGAGTATGACTCATTTGTGATATCCTCATAAAAATTATCATGAGCGATAATTGATAAGAATTGCTATAAATTATCACATATTAAACAGCCCCTAGTTTTGAAGTTCTTCAATGGCCTTGATCTGTGTGGTCCCAACTGAGGACGTCATTTTTCCAATAATGACATATTTCTTATTTCATCAAATGTGTTTTTAAAACTTGTAGAATTTTCTTCACGATTTTCAAAGGCCAGGAGTACATGAGAGATCAATTTATTTTTGTTTTCATATTCTACAATAATGCCACCAGGCAACATCTTTGAAAGAAAATCAGATAAATTGAGAAACGGATAAATGAGGATGTGATTATTCACATCACAAAGGAATTCACAGATGGCTTCATGTAAATAGGGAGCTCCCTGTTTAAGTGTTTGTTTACAGATCATTAGCTACTTGACAAAGGGGCTATGCGGGCAGGAAAATTTAGGGTTCCAGTGCTCGGAGACACTGCCAATTGGAGATCAATCAGAGATGAAGGAAATAAGGCGTCCTTGAAACTGTCATGTGAATCAGAAAATATGATTGACTTCATGTGCATGTGTGTGTGTGTCTGTGTGTGTAGAGAGTACATACACTGTATATGTCTGTGTGTTTATATAAAATGTATGTATACATGTATAGCAGACACACACACCTCCCTAAAGAGGCAACTTTAACATAGAGTAAGATATCTAACAAACCAGCTGGATTTCCTCCGATTGTTTTTGAGATTTAAAAATGATTCTCACAGATTTTTAAATGTATAGTGTTTTAAAGAACATTCATCAATAGAATATATGAAATGTCTACTTTCAAGCTTTATAGCGGAGTAATTGCCACAAACCTAATTTTCTTGTACAAAGTAATTGTATTCTTCTTACCACAGCAAACTTACTAAGTTCTTACTGTGTACAAAGCATTTTATTCAATGCTGAAGGAAAACAAATCATTAGTCATTATAGAGGCAAAATATAATTTTAACTGTTTTTTCCGATAATATGGTCATTGATATGTTTAGAGATTTGCTAAATATTAAATTACAACATATTATTTACAAAAATAATATCTCTGTTCTTTTTTGAAGATCATCCTTATCGACTGGGGTTATAAATGTAAAAAGATTTGTAGAAAGCTTCATCTTTGACAAACGTTTCATCTTTTATTAAGTTTTTAATTTAATAAAAAAGACAAACACCACATTGGGTGAGGGGAATAAAACTAAAAACGTACAAGTTCATACTAAATATCTTCTTGGTTTATTGTCAGGGTAGGCATTACTTTTCATTTATTAATTGTTAATGATAATCTCTTGAAAAATGCTGAAAAATTAAAATTTTACTGAAAAATGAATAACAAGTTTTAAGGTTTAGGTTCTCTTAGTTTTCTTTAATGTGAGAAAAAGAAGTCTTAAGACATGAGAATTTTTGCAGGAATTGAAACCTGTTCACACTATTTGACTTGCTCAACTATCCTCAGTCTCCAGTTGAATTCACTTCCAGAAGCACGGATTTTTGGCTTCCTGCATGCTTAATATTGGGCTAGGCAGTGGGGCAATAAAATATATGCACAGACTGTGCTTTCCAAGAGTTTACCCATATTATCTCATATTTTACCCTATACAATAATTATTCATTCTTTAAAAGGTATCCTGGTAACACACTTAGGAACACGTTAGGGTTTCTGAAATAAGCCCAAAAACTTTTAGTGTTTTATTTGTATAACAAACTTTGATCTTATCACCCAAGTTTTATATAGGGCTCCTAAACCAGTCTAGATAAGCTAGAATAAAGTGAACTTTTAATGCATCATTAATTTTAAAGTATTTTAAATCAATTTTCACCCACATTTTCGAAACTTAAATTGCTTAAGTATCTTATTTAGAAGACAAAATCATATGCAATGTAGAAGAGAGTTGCCCCTTCTCTCAAGTGAGTAACTGGACTTTTTAAAAATTGCTTTGAAGTCTAAGTCGTGATACTTCATTTGGATTTGGGGAGGGGGGTTAAAGAATAAAGCAAAGTTGTGCAGAAAGGGGGAAAAAGTGTAAAAGGGAGAAAAGAAAAACAAGTTTCTTATTACAGTTAAATCATTTCAGAAAAAAGAGAGATGGATTTGGCAGTCACTGCTAAGATAAAGTATAATACACTAGAAAGACAATATAAGACAAACACTTGCATTAGAGGTGGCACACTTCAAAGCCAGAAAACAATTCATAACACTCTAAATCTTTCTCACCACTCTTTTGGAGTAGTTTCCTTTATTTCAACACCATTCCATCTCGACATTCCATCACAGTCCGAGCATTCCATACAAGGAACCGTGTGTCACTAAATTCAAAATAAGCAGTGTATATTTACTACGAAATCACAAACTCTATAAATCCTATATACTATTAAAGTTTGGATTTTGAAATAAAATTTTGTTTTAGTTTCCCAATAGTAAAACAGAACAATTCCATTTTAGGAACACAAATCAACCGTTCATAACCTTTAAACATATTTGTTTCTCATTCTAATAGCTAGGCATATGCGTGTAGACTCTCTTGAGTATTTGGGAAGTGCTTAAATTGGGATGGTAAGTATAACAAAAAAAATTTTTTTTATTGATGCACTGATGGCCACATAAGGATTTGCTTTTTTAAAGAGATGAGTAACTAGTTTGGGTATATTGCACGTGAGATAAAAATAAACAGATTAGTGCTCATTTAAAAAAATAAGTAGCATATCAGGGGTGCACAGACTACTGTGGTTTGTCTTGATTTTGCTGTTTGTTTTAGTGTAAGTTCACAATGCCTGCTTTACATAACCTAGAATTCTAGAATGCTCACGGTTAATACTGAAGGTCCTGAATTCCCCTGAGAGCTTTATTTCTGGCAATGCTGAATTTCCTAAGTGGGTTCACGTACCTGAGAAAAATTCTCAGGACGTGAAAGTTGCTGTTCACATGCCTTCAGCTGTAGACTGTGAAAGCTACGCACTTTGAGTGTCAGCTCAAAACTACTGTAATAATTTGGTAAAGAAATTATTTATTCTTTGGTATAGCGGCAAAAAAAATGTATTTTAAAATGAGCAGCTCAAAAGATATAAAGAATTTTATTTAACTTGGTAATGTGATGATTTTTCTAAACAAATACTAGTCTCAAATAATAACTGGTTCCCTTTTAAATAGCAGTGTTTAAAATTGATATTTTGAAAAAATACATTTACTATTTACAAAGCAAAACAATTTCATAGAGCTTTTAATTATGCATTATAAATGCTGGAAATAGGGCTCATTGAAAGGCATAAAAATAAAACATTTTCAAGTAAATTTTAAAACTTTTAAAAATAAACATGGCATTTATAAAGTAAGAGTATTTATAACAATATTTCCAACAACCTTGTTTGAACTACCTTCTTCATTAAATTGTACAAAATAAATCATGTTAAGCATATTTCTTTCTACATGTTTCTAGGTAAGAACCAACTTCAAAAAGTAATAATACATCCCTTAATAACAGAGAAAGGTATTTGTCACTTTAGTACCAGTATTCTTCCATGTCACATGAGAGCTATTGGATTTTGTTCTGTACTGTTCTCTAACAACGGCAAATGCTATGTTAAAGGTATGTTAAAATCTGTGTATGTCTCTGCATTGGTGGCACAAGCAATGAGAACCTGAGGCATCAGAGACTGAAATAAGCAACTGTGATAGGTTTTCCTGGTGAATGCTTGACATTTTTATTCTTACAAATATGCCTTGTCCTTGTCTATTCAGTACAAGCAAAGGGAAGGAGACACATTTTACATAAGAAAAAAATGGTGGCATTACTTGTCTTTTAACAGACATATCAAGTAGGTAAATTCTGATGTTTAATTTGAAGGAAACAAAAAGAGTAGATGATTATTTCAACTGATTTGAGAAATTTAGATTTAGGAAAACTTTTGTGGGAACAATTATTCCCGATTTAAAGATAAAATTCCATCATGCCAAAAATGATTACAATAAATATCTCTAAAGTTTAGTAATAAATCACTACTTTTTGACCCAGATGATAATATACTTACTTTAAGAAGTAGAAGAAATATTTGATTTGCATAACATCATCAGAACATAATTCTTTCTTAATAATATTACCTGTTTTTATTCCAATATATCCAATACTTTAATGAAAATACTTTCATAGATATTTTGAATATTGAACTTCAGATCTTCCTTAGGAAAATATCTACTGTGCAATTATATAACTATTCAGTATCTGAGAAAATTTGTCTTTAATGAACACCAAAGACACGTTGATGTCAACTGGTTCAATATTTGAACAAACATTAGCAAAATAATTTTAGATTTAAAAAATGGCTAGAATGGAAAGGTCTAGATCATTTAAGTGCTTTACAATTGCTGCAATTCTGTGTCTAAACTTGAAATGTCTGATTTGGGAAGCCTTTTCAGAAAATGAGTCAGTTGGAGAGAGATGACTGACAGATGAGCCCAAGTCAGGATCAACAAGGAAAAGCCACAATATTCAACGCAGTGAGCTTGGTTATAATACAGCACATCTTTTTTTTGGTTCCTGTGTACAAGGATGTGGAAAGTGGTAACTACAACAAGCCCTGTAACACTATCTGTCAACAGGAGGCGGAATCATCCCAATTGAAGCAGAATTAAAAGATGGCAATTGACAGACAGGAAGACGGATTCGATACGCAGAGAGGATATATGAGAGATAAAGGATAGGTAGCTATGAATGTATGTTTGAAGTTCTCTAATATTACAAGTCATTGTGGTTTTCTTTTTACTTGCTTTTCTTTCTCTTCCCATAGAACCATCTCCTCCTTCATTACGTCCTCTTTTCAAGAGTTTTGGTGAAAAGGTAAATAGAGTAAACAGGCCAGGCAGAAATAGGTGTCTGAAATATGGACTGCCATCTAACTCCAGACAACAGAGGCGGAGAGACGTGTATTTCGTAAGAGATCTCATGAGACGGAAGCCATGGTCAAGGCTACGTCTATCACAAAGAGTTGGCTCACTGAATTTTTGCTTTTTAACTAATTATTACAGGATTTTCTCACCAAACTCATTTGTTCCGTTACCCATCTTAACTCTAAAGAGTAATATTACTGTAATTTGGGTACAAATGTTTTATGAAAATCAATCTTTATAAAATATTCAGAAATTATTTTAAAAGCTTCAGAAATGACTCTTCCTTAAATCCCAACTCCCATTTTACGTGGAGAAAAACTTGAAATATCTATGATCGATACATTGATACTATACACTAAGTTTATCTACACTTTTTTCATTGACTTTTTTCACAGACCTACTGAGGCCTTGAGAAAACAAATGCTGTCATCACAGAATGGCCCACTGACCTGTAAAAATTCAGTTTAAAAAGTATCAAGCTTTTATTTTTTTTATCAAAATCATCACCATGATTTGAAACTGAATATCCCCCTGGGGAAATACCTTCAGAGACATGCTTACAACAAATATTCCTGAATATTATGCTGTAATGTTTAAGAATGAGCAGTAAGAGAGAAGGCAAAATATCAGCAAGCTATGACATTTTTGGTTTTTCATCTTTAAGTAAATGAACCAAGGAGGACTAAAAGTCGACAGGCAAATTAGGATGCCAAGAGACTCTCTTAAGAAGTTTATGAGACACAAAATCTCTCAGCTTTACTTTGTTAAATACACAAACACGGGATTACTGTGAAGGAAAAATGTGCTACGAGAAATTACGGTTAGCCATATAAAATGGCGAAATATTTACACAAATCGTATCCTCATCTTGTGTGTGTTTTCATTGTAAGATAATTCTTTCACCAATATATTTTCTAAACATTTAAGATTAAGAAACATTTGGATTAACTGATGAATATTTTTCTACATAGAGACATGGAAAATGATTAGAATAGTAGAAAATTTATATCAGAAAACATATCCCCTATAGTGTGAACTTAACTTACTTTTTCTTTAAGTACCCAAAATGCAAGGTTATACACATGAACACATCACTAAATAACCATCGATTATGAAATAGTAACTATATGATATTATTTAGGTATAAAACATTAATTAAAATGTATTCTGAAGTATATATAGATTTTTATGTAAATGTTTAAATCATGGCACACCAAAATGAATAGCAGGCATTCTTATGACAAAAATCAACAAACATATTCAGAATATTTATATTATGTATGTTATCTATGCCTCTCTCTACCTGAGACGACATTAGATATGCATAGCTTAGGGGTATTTTGTAGGTGATGATATCTCAATAGAGATTCTTTTCCTTTGCTTCTCTACCCTTCCAAGGAAACATCCAGGACTTATAAATGATATAATTAGTGTTTCCTAGTACAAGGCATACTTTATATTAGAAAGATGTTTTACCGATAAGTTTCTAAAAATAGATAATACATAGGATTAATAACATGCTAAAGTAAAAAGCACATTTATCACAGACACATATAATGAATTGCGAAGTCGAAATTTAGTGTGTTTAAATACCTCAACTCTTTTAATTCACATAGCCTGAGAGCACTGCGTGTCTCGTTGTTCCATAGATTTGGAGGCACCACCGCGAATCAGTGGACTCCTGTCCTTTCCGCTCACCCGCGGTTTCGCTTCCCTCGATTTCAGTCAGCCACGGCCTCAAAATATTAAATGAAAAATTTCAGAAATAAATAATTTGTACGTTTTAAATTCCATGCCATTCTGAGCAGCATGATGACATCTCGTGCCATGCACTCTGTCCCCACTCGAGAGGTGAATACTCCTTTTCTCCGCTGTATCCAACTACGCGCCTGTTAGTCGCTCAGTAGCCACCTAGATGATCAATTCTGCTGTTGCAGTATCTCAGCGCTTGTGTCCAAGTAACCCTTGTTTTACTTAATAATGGCCTCAAAGCACAAGAGGACTGTGCCAAATTTATAAATTAAACTTTACCATAGGTATATACGTACAGGAAATAAACATAATATACCCAGGGTTCTGTACTATTTGTGGTCTCAGGCATTTACTGGGAGTCTTGGAACATACCCCTCAAGGATAAGGGGAACTACTACATAGAGTGACCTTGCCATCCTTGGTCAGCCAAAAGGTTTTTGTCATAATCACCAATATGCACATCCTAAATAGCACACAATTTTATAAAAAAATCCAAAAGCAATGTCTCCTACATTTTAGTAACAGTTGTGTTCAATATCCATTTCAGAAAATTTTAAATTAACTGTCACATATAGCATTTTTTGCCATAATAAAAGTATGTAATAAAATGTTCAAGCATTTATTATGTGTGTGTAATTTATGCAACGTTTTCCTTTGGAAAAGAGGTTCATGCTTTTCTTTGGTGTTATTAAAATCATTACAATTTAATCTTATCTTCTGATTCTAACTGTATGTTCCAGCAATGTTGAACTTGCACTCCTCGTGCTTGATGATAATAAT
This sequence comes from Lepilemur ruficaudatus, assembly GCA_963574885.1. Taxonomy (NCBI): domain Eukaryota; kingdom Metazoa; phylum Chordata; class Mammalia; order Primates; family Lepilemuridae; genus Lepilemur; species Lepilemur ruficaudatus. The sequence continues at coordinate 39,653 of CAUYRT010073190.1, forward strand.
CACCACTTATATGCCACTCTTCATCTTCAAAGCTCTTTATAAAAATTAATTACTGGCAGCCAATCACATTTCTAGGAACCAAAATGACATACTTGAAAGGTATCCATATGAAGCATAGCCGATATATGTACGTAAAAAGAGCTATATATGCCCTTTAACTCAAGCCCCAGGACCTTGGAAGTCATCTACCTTTGATAGACTATGAAATAGAATTACTTATCTATTATAGTTTAAAGAGACATAGAGATCATCTGTTTCAAATCTTCCTCATATTTTCCAGATGAAGAAGCCACTGATAACACAATGAATTAGTGACATGGCTGAATTGGTTTACTAATAATAAATTATTGGTAACATTTACTGAGCTCTAATAATGCGCTAGGTGCTGCTTTACCCTATGGTAATAGTAGAATCATCCCAGTTATAATTCCCTAATATTTTAAATTGGTGAATTACTAAAGTATGAGGATAAAAATGAAAATATTAAAAAAGTTATTTTCTTCAACACAAACAATAATCTAATAATAGGGATACATTAGCCATTTTCATTTTTTATATATTGTATTATAGCTTTGCCTCTGTTTCTATGTAATTACTTAAAGAAAATCTAGAATATCCAATTTAGCAAATAACACTCAAGTAAAGGTATTTGTCATATATTTATAGCCATGAAAATGATTTTGTAAATCATAATTTTCTATCTTGTTGCGATGAAGAATGTTTCTTTAAACAATGATCATAAAATCTATAGTATCGTCAAGTCTTTCTTATTCACTTTAACACTTAAAGAAATTGAGGAGGCAGTGATCCTCCAACTGTTTTAAACTTTTTCCAGAGTGTCAAGCTTCAAGTCATGACTTTGCTTCCTGCCTGTGACCATTTTGTTCTTGCTGGCAAAAAAACAAAAATTGCCTTCATAATGATTTAATTTTTTTCAGTGAAAATAATGCTTTTGAATATCAATGTTCACTTTCTTTCTTTTATTCTGTACTGCAGATATTTCTTGGCATCGAAGTAGTCTCCACCAAAGGAAAACAATGGAAGCTTCCACTTTTACTGGTGTTCAAAATTCCTAAAGCCAAAGGGTACTCTTACAGACAGATTTGCTGAGCTTTTCTTGCTTTTCAGTGAGCATGTAACAGGATGCAACAGGACTCAGTATGGAAAAGGTTGTGTTGGCAGAAAGTGATGTACAAATATCTTTATCTCTAAAAGAATAGGCTGTGCTACAAAAACCTATCACTATATCTTTCTAACCAAGAAAATACCTGCAAGCCTATTTAAATGACAGTAATAATACTCATCAATGATTTCAGAAATAAAAATTCTCCCAAAATAAGACAAACAGTATATTAAAGTATAAAGAAGTAGTTACCTACAGGCTGGCAAATTACTGCCTTGATAGTCTTCATATAGTCTTTCTACTAAAATCAATCTATTCAAAATTATCAGACATAAATATTTGAATTTATCTAACAAAACCCATATTATTTATAGTGAATCAATAATTTTGCTCATTTTCAAACAGTTCCATTTTTTCCATTGAACTCTTCCCTAAAAGTGGTGGAAAATATTTTTTATACTAAGCATTATGCATATATTTTAGGGCTAAAACCTTGTTTATACATTAACTTTGATGTGTGTGTGTTCTTTCCCAAAATTACAAATCAGTATGAGGAAATTAACTATTGACTTTGAGAACCATACAATGTTTATATTGATATGAACCACATTATTATGGAGTATGTAAAACAAAAACTCTAGTCCCCATATATGAAACCATTCTTTGAAGCCCAAGCAACAAAACCTAATTTAAAGCAACCATAACAAAGAGCATTTTTTAAACAAACCCTTTTATAGGATATGGAACTCATCCAGATAGTTATAGTTTTCTTGCTACTCAGTTTTATTATTTATTTCATAATTTCACATGCATTACATAAATACAAGTTACATGCTTAGAAATGATATCTAACCAATCCTGAAGTTTTCTTTATTTTATTTATTTATAAATAAATAAATATTTAAATAAAACTACATAACGCTATGTCAGCGAGAACAACTACAAAGACAATCTGATACCACCTTACCCCTGTCAGAATGGCCATTATTAAAAAATCAAAAACCAATATATGCTGGCATGGATGTAGAGAAAAAGTGATGCTTATACACTGTTGGTGGGACTGCAAATTAATACAGCTTCTACAGAAGACAGTATGGAGATTCCTCAAAGAAATAAAAGTAGACCTACTATTCCATCCAGCAATCCCACTACTGGGTATCTACTCAATGGAAAAGAAGTCATTTTATCAAAAAGACACCTGCATTCAAATGTTTATCACAGCACAATTCACAATTGCAAAGATATGGAATCAATCTAAGTGCCCATCAACTGATGAGTGGATAAAGAAAATGCGGTAGATACATACCATGGAGTACTACTCAGCCATACAAAGGAATGAAATAATGCCTTTTGCAGCAATTTGGATGGAACTGGACAGCATTATCTTAAGTGAAGTATCTCAGGAATGGAAAAACAAACACCATATGTACTCACTAATAAGTGGGTACATGTGAGGACACAAAGAGATGAAAAGGACATCAGAAACCAAGAATGGGGAGGTTGGGAGGGGCATGAGGGGTACATGGTACCAGGTAAAATAAACACTATCCTGGTTACAGGCACATTAAAAGCCCTGACTGCAGCAGTATACAATATATCCGTGTAACAAAAATATATGTACTCCCTTAATATTTTGAAATAAATAAATAATTTTTTACAAAAAAAACCCAATTCATGGTTCCCAATCTCCAAGCAGATTTATTCTTCAGATTATGAACTCTCTCTCTCTTTCTCTCTGGCTCTCTCTCTCTCTCTCTCTCTCTCTCTCACACACACACACACACACACACACAATGTATCTAGTAAGGTGTGTAATAGAAAGGTTAACATAGAACTGAGACGAGAGTTGGATTCATGGCAGCCCAAACCACGTGAAAGCAAAGCTATGGGGAAGGTAGAGATAACAAGGGCCCTGCACAAGGTACACAGTGAGAGCAGGAGGGAGACATCCAAACAGAATCCAAAACCAGAATAGATAAGGAACTTGCCCATCAGCTAGTGACAGTCCTGTGAAAAGAACTCAGTCTGGCACTGGAGTTTCTGCTCTTTTTGTTTTTCATTTCAAAATATTAAGGGGGTACAAATGTTTTTGTTTACATGGATTCCTTGTATAATGCTTAAGTCAGGTCTCTTAGTGTACCCATCAATGGAATAGTGTGCATTGTACCTGATAGGTAAGGTTTTACCTCTCTTCACCTCCCACCCTTCCCACTTCTTGGTTCCCAATGCCCTTTACATCTCTTTTTGCCTGCGTGTGCCCATTGTTTAGCTCACGATTATTAGAGAGTACAGAGTTAAATGAATTAACATGTCAAGCATCACCTGGTACATAGCTATGATTATGTATTAACTGCCGCTACTTCTGGAAAGTTTACTTAAAATATCAAATACATATCTTCTTACTACAGTATATATTTACTTCCAGTTTTCTCACTACTTTTATTATAATAAACTCATGTCTAAAAACAATAATCATCCAAAACCAGAGATTACAGCCAGAGAAAGGAAGAGCAAGCACAAGAGAAAGGGGTGGAGAGCCTCCAGCTGCACATCCTGAGTGGTGCTCCACGAGATCTCCTTTTCTCCCCACCAAAAACCCCACTCGCTCAAACCTAGTTCAAGTCTATTTCTGTTCCTTGGAATCAAACAATTCTTAAGAAGGGTACAAGCTGGACAGAGACATCCGCCAAAACATTTTATAGAAAAAAAATATGTTGCCAAAAAATATTTGTGATTGAAAAATGCTTATGATACAATTGAGAAAAATCAGAGTATGATCTAAACTGTGTTTTAGATACACGCACACACAAACACACTCAGAGACTTAGAGCACAGTTGCACAAATAGTGATTCAGTAACCCACCAGGTTGGCAGGCATGTCTCACACCATTCCAGGCAGATATGGCATCTATTCTGTTTCAATTTTTATCTTAATAAATTAAATCATCACTTAAATATTCTATGCCTTCACAGTGGAGAGTACCATGAGACTGTGTCTAGCAGACACGGGAGACCAGATGAGTATATTCATGATTTAGTGACTTCGTTTATCACTCAGCTACACACCACCAGCCACTGTGCTGGTTTTGAACATTCTGCAGTTTTAAATTATTCTTATTCTTTGTTGTCTATATTTTAATGTAGATCCCCAGTGGACCATTAGTTAAGCGCAGGCAACATAAGAAACAAAATGTTAAAATGCAAGTTAATGAGAAACAAACAGACCAAAGAAAGAGATAGATAATATTTCAAGTTAGCATCCAGATGATTTCCACCAGATCCATATGTTAAACGCATCTGATCAAGATGTCTCTGTTGTTTCCAAAACAGAGAAAATATTGTAACCATTATATCAGGTTGACTTTCATTTATTGGAAATTAAGACTCTACATTTTTTTCCTGAGTAGGGCTTGGGAATATCCTGAAGTTTTTTCCTTTATTTCATCATTTGGATCCAAGCATAAATTTTTTTAAGTGGATTTGTGGTTTAAAGTGCAAAGGGCAAGACTGGGAAATATTAGGTAATAAAACATGTTCTCTTTCTTTTTGATACCATAAACACAGATTTCAGTCTATATTTTAATATATATTTGGTCTCAAAACTATTATTCTATTTAAGTATTTATTTGTCAACAAAACATATTTGTTCTTACACAGTGGAAGTAAGTTAAAAAACATTATTTACTTGGCAAGATTGCTTCAGCTGAGTTCCACATTCTTTATCTACATAAAGAAGAAATTAGATAAGATGACTTTTTACAGTCCCTTCTTGCTCTAAAATTCCAGGATTAGTAGAAAAGAGGACCAGGTCCAGTGAATTCACATTCGTTTGTATTCCTAATATAATTATATTTATGTATATACCTTCCCAAATGCTTTCTCTATGGTTGGGTCTCTAAAGACTGACAAAGACAATTTTTAAATATCAATGAAGGTCAAGGGAGCATGGAAAATTAAACACAAAATGTTTGCTATATCATACAATTTCAATCTGATTTAAATCAATATTATTTTGTTTTTATTTTAAACCAAGTTTTACAAATGCATAGTTTACAATGTCAAATGGTACTAAAACAAACAAATAAATAAAACCCCAGTAGCCTTCTGTGCCCCTTCCCCAATTTCTGCATCCCAGAGGGAGTCCTCTCAACCCTTTCAGCTGATTCTTTTAATAAATACATTACTGTTTGTAAATAACATGCTCATCTTTGGATTTTCAGCTAAGGTGTTATATATGATTTCCCACTTGGGAGCTTATGATTCAACTGTTTTGCTAGCTATATCTCCTTCTCCCTTTAGCATGCCACAGATGCACACTAACTGTGCCCCAACAGTGCATTATATTAAACCATAAATATGGCTGGGAAAATAGGCTGGGTTTACATTCTGACTCTGTAAAACTATACCCATGGTGGAAGCATAGAGTGCACTATGGTCCCTTTTAATTTTCTGCGCAATATTCTGTCAGTGAGCTGCTGTCAAACTGGAATCAAGGCTTACGGTTCCTGGGACCTAGGCCAGTGAGCCTGTATTATCATTATTATATTACATTTATTACTTATGCAGCTATTTGTGAGCATGTTTTTCTTCTTTTTTCTCTTTTTCTTTAATTCTTTCATTCTGCCCATTTACATCTCCCCACACATACCCACAATTTTCATAGTATATCCTTCCATGAATTTCTGTGTGCTGACATCAATCCTGACACATGAATGCACCCATCCACCCACACAAACACACCTACACATACACCATACATGGCAGGATTTGACATGGTTAGATTTTCAATGAGATCAAATTATAAATGTTTCTATGAACTTTGCTTTCACAGTTAACATACTGTGGAAATTCCTCCAAACTAACTCATTTTTGATGGCTATGTAATATTTCATGGTATTGATATGCCACTGTTTTCTTCAACCATTCCTCCATGTATTGACATTCTCTTAATTTTTAGTTATCACCTTGAACTCCACAATGCCACCATGTCACCATTTATGGGCTAATTCCTTAGTATTTTAAAAATGATATTGGTTCAAAATCCAAATTATTCTTGATAAATTATAATATTTTCAATGAAGTTGTAGAGGAACTGAAGAGTGCTTACTGTTTGCAAATATAGCATTTACTATTTTATTATGCTTTTAAAATTTTTAGACTTTAAAACTGGAGAAATTAATCATTTACAATGAAATACGTAAGTACATTTTCCCTAATGCTGAACTACTTGTCATCTAGGTTCCCTGTCTGGGCTTCTATATACCAACTTGGTGACCTGAAGCCAATTTCTTAATCCTCCTCTGCTTCACAATGGAGATGAGAATATTATTTTCCTCAAGGATCTGTGGAAAGAAAGAAATAACTTTAATACACCTAAAGCACATAGAATAGTGGCCAGCACATAATAAGCACTCAATAAGTGAGTGATATTGCTAAGTGTTATTGATATCATTATTATTAAATTGTAAATAGCTCAGTTTTATGGGGTTTCTTTAGCTAAATAAAATTCCAGCATAATTACTTACTGTTGTGTAAAATGACTAGAGATACTTTTCGGTCTCCTCTAATTGTGTGTGCTAGAAAAGAACTTTCAACGTTCAAAACAGCTTATAATTGAAAGTATATATAATGGCCTTCCTTACAGCTTCACGAAGAAAAGTGAAATTCCCAGAGAGGTTGTAAGTTTTCAGCACTCCCTCCAGAAAGCGAGAAATAGTCCTAAGTACTTCCTTGACAGGTTAACTGTGGCTGCCAACAGCCAAGGAGGGGACATTTTGTTTATATCAGTTGCCATTCAGCAAGTGAAAATTCAGCTGTCCTCAAATTTCATGTTTAATAGTTGCTCTGAATATATGGAGCCACCAATAGAACGTGTGGCTCTTCAATGAAATAGTTCAAATATTTGCAGTAAGTATAGCAAGAGAAATTCCAGCAAAAAAGAAAAAAAATATTTTTTGAGGTCGACTGTCTAAAATTTGCTAACTTTTAAAAAGGTGTGGTGAACAACAGACGTATCAAATTCTATACCACCACTAATGAAAAGGGACTCATGATTCCATCACTGAATTGTATAAAATATTTCTTTCATATATAAAGCACTGGTGCAGTCCAAGATACAGTTGTTAATTTCCACACCAAGAACACCCAAAAATTTGGACAGCTATGGGGTCCTTTTATCTGTCTGTGCTTGAATGTCTTTTCTGTGTGTTCGAGGAGTGTTACTAGAACTTGATAATGTATTTCTTGATTGGAAACTTTTTAGTTACAGAGAAGCGCAGGCACTGACCGCCCATGAAGACGCTCAGGTTCAAGCTCACTGCCTGCCACTTAGCACTCCGGCTGCCAACCGGAACATAATTTGTTTGAGCCACGAAGGCTTACAGTTATTTATTCTTTATCCTTGATTTTTCAGGGAGGCCCCCCCACCACCAGTGACCCTTACTAAAAGCAGGTAGCATTGGAGAAGGACAAAATTCTGATGCCATGCTTACTTTGAGCAACTGTAGCAAAGCTTCTCCAGTGCTGGCCCTTGATCCTGCAGCTCATGTAGGCTCAGCCTTCCGCCGTGCAAGGCAGCTTTAATCTAATTCACACTTCATTTTCCCCCAGCGTTCTCCTTTTCTCCTTAGAACAAGTCTCAGGAAACAAAAAAAAAAAGAAAGAAAGAAAAGGAAGTCAAGGGCCTGGCATGTCATAATACAAAAATGTGCTGCTAATTACTAAGGCTGTAATTCCTCATCCAGCCAAAATGCAGGTACACAGTTTCTGTACTTGGGGGCAGTCTCTGCTTGACCCCGGCTTCGTTTCCACCTCTTCAGCACGTACCCTCTGCTTCAGGGGCAGCTACCTCTCGCTGGTAATCACTGATTGGCTGCCCAGGACACAGAGTCCCCTGGGAGCACCCAGGTGAGGAGCGACAAAGCCAACACCCCAAATGGGTTTGGGAGGGATCGTGACTTACCAGGAACAGGAAAGAGAAACCCAGCGTACTTCACTCTGGCTTTGTAAAAGACATCATAATGTCTAGAATCACAGCCATGGACGCAGGATGGTGGCAATCTGGTCACTTTCCACTCAACTTATAAGCTGTTCTAAAACCCACAAGAGCTTTAGGTCTTCTTTATGATGCAGCTAATTTTTTTTAATGGACACGTAACATTTGGTTCATGAGAGCTTTATATTGCACTTGGGAGAGTTATTCACATGTGTTTTCAACCTATTTACATATTCTGTACAAACTTACCATTCATTACAAAGAAATGTCACTACCAACCACAACCAAGCATACAGTCAGCGATTTTGCTGAATAAGGAACACCTTCTAAGTGTACTTTCTACTGTGATTTCACAGAAAAGTGTTTCCAGGCATGTTTTTATATTTAAATTTGCTGTGCCTGCTCTATCCAGTTTATCCAAAGCTTTTTTAAAAACAAAATCTTCTCTTTCAATTAAAAACTGTCTGAATTGTTATATGTATGAGAGAGAGAGAGAGAGAGAGAGAGAGAGAAATGCTTCAAAACAGATCCAGAAATGAATCTGTTCTCACCAATTCCACTGCTCTTACCTTGGCCCCAGGCACCACCGTGGGCCTGACAATACAGCAGCCTCCACCCTGGCCGCTCTGTCTGGTTTCAACACCAGGCAACCTAATGAATTTGTAGGATCTGGCAGAATGACAATGCAGAGCTCCTTGTTCAAAGAGCAGGGGAAAAAGTACCCACAAAGATACAAAAATATAAAGTGTTTCCCTTTTTCCACAGTCTCTTCTTTTCTATTTGTCATAGTGTTTTAATTTGCTATTTAATGTCATGCTTCCAGGGGCACAGGACACTTGCTGGGTGAGGGCAGGGATGACTCAAGGAATGACTCCTGCACAGGTCTTCCTGGGGGAGTCCTGGCATTCTAATTTCTGGATTGAGATTTTGCTCATGACTTAAAGTGACCATTGCACTTTCTTTTACTTAAGAGTGACAAGAAAAGTCAGAGAATCTACCAGAGCTCAGGGACAGTAAGAGAAGTAAAAATAATGTTTCAGTTACATCTTGTAACTCACGCTAATTTGTGGCTTATTGCATGTGACTACTTGATGCTTAGAAAGGGACGCGCCATGGTGCAAAAACAAGCATTTCCAAATCCAATAGGCTAATGTCCAAATCCTCGTTCCAGTATTATTCGTTATACAGTGTTAGACAAACTATTTACAGCTTTTACTTTTCTCTAAAACATTGAATCTTGAAATCAGAAATTATAACTCATGCTTAGTTATTCCTTTAGCACTCAGCACAATGGCTGACATAAAATAGAGGCTCCATAGATATTTTTAAGTAGATAAGTGAAAGAATGAACCTGGCTTCCCAATCTATTCAAATCAAATGATATCCACTGTTAACCTTGGCCTTATATAGGTAGGTAAGTAAATAGATGGATGGAGGGATAGGGAAAGAATTCAAAAAGAGCTAAAAACCTCTATGAATTTTAATCAAGTGTAAAACTGCTAAACTCATCATATGAAACACTATTCATAGATATGTGAGAGCCACTGCCTACTAAGAAGTCCTTAAAATGTACTTTTCTCTCCATCTTTTTCTTAACATAACCAAAAATGCTCATGTTCATGTGGTTGAAAAATGTTACAGATTTGGCTTTCTGCAAATGTTGAAGGTAGTCTGAAAAACAATGAAAATGATTAAAATCTTAAAAGATAATTACTCAAGAAAAAGAATCTTACGTGCCTGGAAAAGAAATGGCTACATGGTCATATAATGTCTTCATGAATTGAAGGTTTGTAACACAGTAGATCATGACTTTTGTTATACAACTTTTCTGATGGAAGAACTGCAGAAAATCCAATTCACTTCAATTCAACAAAAATATACTATTGGACTTTACCTGAGAACATTTTAAAACATTGCTTGCATGTTCGAATGCCTGCAATGACTGGGAAGGTGTACCAGATAGGTGCAATGCCGGGCTATACGCACTAAGGAAAGGTAAGAATTGTTGCAAACCAGAAAATGCATCCTCTGTCTACAAGGTCAGTTGTTCATAAACTCCAGATAGTGACACCCTGTAGAAATTTGGATCCATATTTGCTAGAATTTTCAATTTTTAAGGGAATCCTGAAATTAAAATTTTTTCTGAAACTGTCCAACTTCTACATGTTGGCAACGTTAAAAAATTTCTTATGTGGGCTGAACAAAACAAGCTTTGGCCTATGTATGAACAAAGCTCTTAAAGTTTGTTTGTTGTTGTTTTCTAGTTAAATGTTAATGACATTCAAAGGGATTCAAAGATTAGAATAATCATTCACAAGTTTTTGGCCTGTTAGATTTTCAAAGATATTTGTGGAGGTAACATCACAAATAAATGGACAATTTTTTGTTCTTTCTTTTCCTTCCTTCCTGTTTTCTCCTTCCTTCCTTCCTGCTTTTGTTTTTTTTAACTTGATGGGTTTTGCTCCAAATTCCTATTAATCTCAATACTGGTGAGCTTGGTTCTGTCAAAAGTGTGCCTAGAGAATCAATAATCCTGTTAGCTTGAGGCTTCCATAGTCTACCTCTTTGCTTCCTTCCCTCTAGGAACATACCCCTGATCTCTACCCTATAGAGAAATGAATAGGAAATAAGCAAGGAAGAAAAACCCAACAAAACTAGGAGAATGCTCTGGCTAAATTTCTCACTTCATGTTCTTCTTTATCTGAGTTCCACCTAATGATGAGTGTGTACACAACTGGGTGTGTGTGTGTGTGTGTGTGTGTGTGTGTGTGTGTTGGAGAGGGGAGTGATGAGGAAACACGGGTGGAAGAGAAACTGGTCTAGGGCCCCTTCAACACTCCAGCCCTGTATAAAGGAGAAGTCAAATCCCAAACAATGGCCATCAGAGAAAAAGAGCAAAAAGAGAAGAAACACAAGACTTTGTCCCAATTTAATCAATTCTGTTTAAATGTTTTTTTATTTTTCCTAGAGAAATTCTTTATCATTAAGGTCACCCCTTGAGCTTTTGATTCACATTCCTCTTCCGTGAGGGATTTTTTTTGGCGGGGGGAAAAGAAAGAAGGGCCTTTGAACACTCCCTAATGGTATGGGCGACATAGCAACATTCACTGTGAAAGTCCCCAGAATATTGGCATAGCTGGCTGGACGTATCACCACAGACAACAAAGTCTCACCATCAGCCACCCAGGTATCGGAGGACATATATTATCTGTTTAAATGTGTCCCTTTCTGGGGTGTGTGACAGACATTTTCCCGAGAAAACTTCAGGCCTGATTAATTGCATTTCCATCCAAATAATGTTCCCCACATGTAACACTTGCCCATTTATAATGTTTGCTTTTCTTAGTCCTTTGGGAAAAAATTATATAGGGAAAACATTGCATGTTTGTAATTAATTAGGTTTGGAAAAGATTGAAGCAGAAGAAAATGTGAAATGATATTCATGCAGTATCATTGTATCTCCACTCATAACAACTTCTATGCACATTCCTTAAAAAAAGAAAAAGAAAAATACTTTCTAGAAAAGAAAACCAAGATTCTTCATTAATGCAGTATTATAGCTAATACAGCCTTAACTTTTGGAGAAAAAAAGATAAAGCATAAGAAAATAAAACAAAGGAGATGCCACCTGAATTTCCACTTAAATTGAAATTTCTTTGCTGCTGTACTTGGCACAAAGAAATTTCAGATTAGAGGAATAAATCAGGTGGTATGTTGTTTGTTTTATTTTCTTATTAGTATGTAATTCATAAGTGTTTGCTGATTGGTTTCCAGAAGCTAGCATTATGTTGGATAACCTACAACATATACACAGAGCCGATGAGATAAATTCTTTCCCACAAAGAACTTCTAATCCAGTTAGGGCAATAAGAACAAGATGTGAATCATAAACTTTTTAGAGCAGATAAAAGCTCAGTTCCCTTCATTTATGGTGGAAGAAATTGTGTCTCAGAGAGGCTGGGTACTAGAGTTCCAGAGCTAGGCAGAGAAAGGAGCTAGAACCCAGGTTCTTAAATCCCAAGGCTCTCTTCGTTAAGTGCCATATGAAATAGTCCAGACGATGCATTGCAGTAGTTAATTTCATGGAAAAATAGTGCTTTTGTTGAGTCTTGAAGGATTTATCTGAGGCTCTTATCCTGGGGAGGGGGGATGGGAGGTGGTGGAGAGGAGGACCAAAAATGACTTCGGCAGATCTCTGAATGCCTTATAATTGCATGCAAACATTTTAAATATAATTGTGTTTCCTGATAAATTATTGTTGTTTTTTTATCAGAATCCCAAAATGACTCAGGAAGCAAAAAAGAAAAAAATTAAGAACTACAGGGCGGAAAACCATAGACAGGCAACGAGAGGGGAAGACAAAGCCCTTGAAATAGATGACACCAATGGAAACAGGAGAACCAGGAAGAGCAGAGCACGTTATGTGCTGAGGGGAAGAAAAAGTTAAGTACATAGAGGGAGGCCGGATTACACAGGGTCTACAGAGCCCATCGGGAGAGGTTAGTTAGTGAAGTAGGAAACTCCTAATTCCAGTTTATACTGCTAGTATAATTCAGTATGTATCTGGCAACTTGGGGAACTAAATGGAGGTATTTTGAATGTGTCAGATGCAAAAGGAACTCAGGTCCACAGTCCTCACCTCACAGAAACATCATCATCTACAGGTTTAAGACAGTCATGTCGTATTTTAATATTTTCAATTTCTGCATTGCCCTTAGATTACATCCGAAGCTGCAGCAAGCCTGGTCCTATAAACCAAATTAATGCAACGACAAAGGAATTAGGAAGAATTGCTTTCTAGCACGTGGGCCTGTCTAGGTGTGCGGATGTGAACCATTCCTACTCAGCAGCATGGGGATGGGACAAGTGTCCTGGGACAGTGGGCATTTCAGTACCACTTACTAGCCTAAAGACTTAGAAAATGAATGATTTTTCCCCCTACTAACAGCTGATTATTCATTTAGACATGAGCTTTTTTATTTTACTGGGAGGGTTTCCTACCACGTACCCCCAGCCTGCCTTTGGCCAAGTTCTGGTTAACACAGGGCCATTCCATATTCCTTTGAGAGTGACATGCCCCGACTACCATGTTTGCTGACAAATGTCAATCACGGTGTCTCAGAGCTACCCCGGCGTGTCAGCTATCATCTGAACCACACTTTCCCAGGAACGCCTTAGCATGGCATCTTTGTTCTGTTTTCAGATAAACAGATCCAATTCCTCAACAAACAGACTGCTACAGTCCTTTTGATAACAGTGTAATAATTCAAAACAAATGATTCTGGGCTTTGATGATAGCACTTTTATGGGTCATGAAGAAATCCTCCCACCAACATCTGTTTGATTTTATCTACTTGAACTTTATCCTCCAGTTGAAGATTTATAAGCTGAAATCATCCCAGCCTATTAAAGTCAAACTAATGTTCAAGCACTAAGCAGAGAATGAAAGAGCATTTCCTAGTCATCTACCTTTTGAAAAGCTGCTGTGAGCGAAAGAATATCGAAAATTTGGAGGATTTTATATTTGGCTGAGCCCGAGCCAAGGCTCCTATGACAGGGATCTTAGGAATACGTTTTGTGCATTTTAGGAAAAACAAGTTATTTACAGAATTGTTATTTTAAAAAAGGCAACATAAAAAATATATAGAGGTTGTTTACATTAAAGACCATTTTCTTAGTAAAATCTGTTATGAGTCAGGGAAATGCAATCCAGATTTTTTCTTCTCTCTTAATTTCCTTATAGACTACAAATTTTTCAATGCCAGCTCAATAATAGCTAAATTTAACTTATCACCCCCAAACACAAAGGATGTGTGGAGTTTAATTTGATGAAAGGAACAGCAACAGTGCGAAAGGCTGGGAGTCAGGAATCCTGAGTTAGATCACAAACCTTCCATTAGCTCACTAACTCCATCAGGCAGATAGCTAGACGGACACTCGTTAGCTCATTAGCTCTGTGCGTGCGTGCGTGCGTGCATGTGTGTGTGTGTGTGTGTGTGTGTGTGTGTGTGTGTGAGAGAGAGAGAGAGAGAGAGAGAGAGAGAGAGAGATGTGGGAGGGGCATGCAAGAACTTTGCTATATGGAGAGTAAAACTTTCTTTCTCTGCCGTTTACTCCTTACCAGGTGAAGCAAAGAAAAGAATCACACTTCTTCCCTGCTTTTACTACTTTTAACTTTACCCAACTCTCATATCTTTGCTCTCTTTCCAGATTTTTGCGTTTATGTATCTTCTCTCTCCTCCCCTGTCCTCTTTTCTGTGCACAGCTCCTACACCTCTCTCCATTCAGCAGTCACAGACAGGTATAGTGAGTCAGCACTGAACAGATATTCCCAACAAATCCTTATACTTAATTTTAAACTAGACATATTTTGGATGGTATTGGGTAAAAAAAATTGGAAAGGACCTTTAAAAATATTAAATCTTCCTCTATTTTATAGATGAGGATACTATGGCACAAGTATTTGGTTACTTATGCAAAGACACAGGTAGATCGTATATTCATTGATTCATTCTTTCAATAAGTATTTATCAAGCAACTATTAGTCAGTCACCCGGCCTTGTACTCAGTGCTAGAAACATGTGATAAAGAAACACAGATCTTTATTTCTGCTCTTACAAAATATGTGGTCTAAGGTGGGCAGTGACTGGTATTACTACAGTAACTAACCACACCAACATATATGTAAGAATACTCTCAAGACAAGTGCAAAGACGGTAAGGCAAGCCTCTAAGTGTGAGATTTGACTTAGTGATGTCAGGGATGATCTCCCTGAAGAAATGTAAGCTGAGACCACAAAGATGAGTGGAGTTAACCAGGCAAAGAAGAAAGAGCAGAGTGTTCCTGGTAAGGAGAAAGCCTATGCAAAGGCCCCGTGGCCTGGAATTATAAGTGACCAAAAGAGAGGTGATTTCGTTTGGCTATAACAGAGGGAACAGAATGGGGAATGTGAGGGGTGAGTAGCAGACAGACCATGTGGTGCTTTGCAGTTTTATTAAGGTTCCTCCCCACACCCCATTTATCTGAAGATAAGTAAAGAGTTTTATGCAGGGTGTGCAGGGTGGTGGTCCAGTTAAACGTGCATTTTGACTAGGTTGCTCTGCTATAGTGTCCACACTGGCAGAGGCTGGAGTGATTGCTCACAAACTTATTAAAAGACATGAGTCCAGGCAAGAGACAATGAGTCCTAGACTGGGTGGACGCAGCAGAGATGGAAGGAAGCGGGCAGATTTGAGATATCACAGGGATAAATGGACAGGACTGTGTGATGGATTGATTAGGAAGGCTAGAAAGATGGGGGGATAAAGGATGACTTTCAGATTTCTGAGCTGCAGACGGGGTGGACACTAGTGCCGTTGACCCAGATGGGAAGCACTGAAAGATGACTGGGTCTGAGAGAAGATCATGAGCTCAGGCTCACACATGCTGATTTTGAGGTGTCTTTGAGACATCCAAGAGAGGATGTCAAGTGAGTACAAGAACCAGATCTGGACTCTAAGACTTCCAGTTCTTTCCAGTAATCTCCTACAGTATTTAAGCATTGCAGAATAAACTTCTTGTTTGTTTTTGCTCTGTTTGTTGACTATGACACTCAGGATAAATGATGATAAAATAGACCAATTGATAATTAATTTTGAAATCTAAATGGAGTAGTTTTTGCTTATACCAATAATTTCTGGAAAATATTAATAAGAAATGTGACATTTAAATGAAATTTAGCATTAGACATGATTTAGAAAATTTTCCATGGAATTTGGAGTTAGCCACCAGTAAATGCCATAAAATTGAAAGTATCTGGTTCCTGTGATTCAGTGACTAATTTATTTATTTAGTTACTCTTGGAAATAGGACCTTTAACAAATAATCGCACAGGCAGGCATCTATATCTTCTGTATGCCTAGCTTGTCTGTCAAAATAACAAGCATTTAAATATTAAAATGACATTTATGGATTTAAGAAGCTAATAATTGTTACATTTAGTGGAAGAACCCACATCTGAATCTAAACTACCACATACTTCTAGAAGTCATTTAACTGCTTCTGACCCTAATTTTGTTATATATCAAAATAAAGATTTGTTTTTAACCTACAGGGTGTAAACATAACTACTAAAGACAGAGAGATCATATCATTGAAGCTGTGTTCTCCTGAGATGCACTCAGCGCTTACTATCAGCATCTGGGGCTAATCACAGATACATCTCTTATCACCTCTCCTGACCTCCCCCTTCCCCAAGTGCTGCTAACTAGTATTTATTTGCAAAATATGGACATGTGTCACACTTAAAATTTAAATTCTCCTCACTTTGTTGAAGAGACACCAATATATTTTGCCATAGATGCAATTTTCAGGAGGCTCAGATAGAATATGTAGAATTCTATGTATGACTGTCTGATTTTGTTTTGCTATCAACAGCAACCGAGACTCCTTACACATGTGAAAAGTATTTTGCCACGGGAGGAGGAGGTGACCCCGGAGATCAGCATACGCTCTCTTGACTGTCAGTGCACCCCGTTTGGAGTGAAACATTTGGAAAGAAGCTCTGTCTTTCTCAACGACAAACACGCTCATATAAATATAATAAATAAAAATTCCAGGGTCAAACATCATCAAATAAATTTATGATGATGGAAAAAATATAAAAGCTTGAATAATCCTACAGAAAGGAATAAATTACGTAAAAATAATGTAGATCAGTGCCCCAAGCATATGATTAAAGCCAAAAATCTTAAGAGTTCTCGTGCTGATTTATTGCCTTTCTTCATTGCTACCTGAGAAAAATTTATTTAACCTCAGTTCTAAAATGTAAGTAGTGTTGCGGTCACCAGCCCAACCAACAATAATGTTACATTTATTTTCAACTTCCCTGTCCATGAAGCTTTATGCAAAGACGAGCTTTCCCATAGATTGGCAGTGAACAAGAATGGAAGAGCAGTCCCCTTCCTAGTGGGTTGCCTTTGCGAGTTTAATGTCCCTGGGATGGTTGAGAGGAAGGCTTCCAGACTTCAGAATTTTTATTGCTTTTAAAATAAACTCTAGCCCCGTTTTTGAAGATTTAATTAGTTCGGCACTCTGACCCACCGGATTGGGCTCACTGCGGTGGAGTGTGGGCACTTCTCAATCCGTGCTGCTTCCTACCCTGCAAACGCTCAGCCTGAACAATGAATTAACCAAGGCTACTCGACGTTCTGGGGATCAAGGACAACCTCAAACGTTGAACTTGATGTTTAAGCTCGATTTGATATTAAAGACCTGATATCAGCCTGAAATTAATTTGAAAAGATGAAATTTATCTGACGAACTTTCAAAGCAGCAAAAAACTTCAGTGGCAATTTTCACTCCTTTGAAAGCTTGCCTGTCCAAAAATTTCTACCTTGCATTAAACGAAGAAAAAGGACTTTTTATGGAAAATGAATCCAGTACTATGTGTGGCTCTACAAACACACAAGCATGGAATCATTTTATGCTCTTATAAAGGTTTACCATATTTATTTTCTCAATCTGTTTATGTGACATTCACTAAGGGAATACACTTAAAGAACATACTAATTTAATGAGTCTAATCTTAAGAGCTTTGAGGAAACTTTAAAAACAGCTAAATTCAGAAGGCAAGATAATTTTTATTTATATTTATTTATTTGCACGTGGTTGGCT
The DNA here is from genome assembly GCA_963574885.1 of Lepilemur ruficaudatus. Taxonomy (NCBI): domain Eukaryota; kingdom Metazoa; phylum Chordata; class Mammalia; order Primates; family Lepilemuridae; genus Lepilemur; species Lepilemur ruficaudatus. The sequence goes on from CAUYRT010073190.1 coordinate 57,424, forward strand.
CACAAGTTCACTACTATTTAGTATTTGCATCCCTGGCCTCCTAAGCAACCAACTAAGCTACTTCTCACCCATTTCATTAGTACCTAAAGGAAGCTTTTTGCTGGTTTTAAAACTTCTAGTTTATATGAATTTTTATAAAAGCTTCTAGTTATATGCTGAGCACTAAATGTAATTTTCTCTAGAAGGTAGAGGAGGTGAAATGAGAAATGTAAGGAAGAAAAGGATTTTTAGAATGAAAACAGACGATAGTATTAAAGGTTTTGTTTTTGTAAGGCTCCCTGTGGCCTTTTTTATTATAGATGCTCTGATTTGAAGACTTTCCTCTCAGAATAAATTCTCCAAACCAACACCTTAGTGACTACGTACAAAAATAGACATTGTTTTTGAGCTTTTCATCAATCTTACATCAGCAAAGTAAGCAATGAAAATTATCTGGAATGCAAAGCCTCTCTACATGCAGTGGGAATGCTAGTGACTCACCCATTCAAAGATTTTTGCCGAGTGGTCGGCCATTCTAGTGATAGGTTGCAAAAACCTAGCAGCTCACTCAACACGAAATAATGCGAATGTTGGGTGATGGCCTGGGATTAAGGAGGCAATACATGGCTTTGGAACAAGCCGCTTTGCATGCATTTTGCAAAACTCTCTTACCCACCTGGAATTTGAACTCATGGCCTTGGCCTCAAGAACAATATTTTCTAACCTAGTGAGAAGCTCATATCAAACAAATTATTCACCTAGTGTCAAGCAAGTGTGTGTGTGTGTGTGTGTGTGTGTGTGTGTATAAATATACAAGTGTTTCAAATTCTTACATTGAAAAGGATTGTTTGGCTGCATTCTTTAATTTTGAAGATTTTTGATGCAGAAACTATTATAACAACAACAATGACAAAAGAGAGGAGCAGAATTGCTGTTCTGATATAATTACTGTTTCATTCATGCTCCCTCATGTCCTGTGGATTTGCTTTAAATCTGCTAGACTTGTGAGGCCGAATGTCTAAATGAGATACCTGGAAGAACAAAGACACGTAGTCACATGTTACATAGACCGTCGCTGTCTTCAAACCTTTGTAACAGGATAAAAAAGATGTTTTTCCCTTTCTTATTCTTGAAGGTATAATTCATTTGAAAACCAAAGACTAAAAGAGAGGTATCCATCCTTTAGTGTATAACAACATTGCAAATACATGGGCAGCTAAGAGAATGTAAACGAGTGTTAATTGCAACTTCAACAAGCATTGAAACTGCAAGACATGGTCTGAAACAGGATGAGGCTCAATATGTAATGAAAACATCATTAAGATGCTTTCGACCAAAATCTGAAATAGTATCTTTTGTCATCTCAACTAACAATATGGTTTCTGAAAGGTTGCCATGAACGAAAAAAGATGCATAATGACAGCAATAAATAACACAAATGTCTGTGGCTAATATCCCATATGGAACACATGAAATGCTGACATCATTTAGAGGTTTACCAACCTTATTGAATACTCTACTCTGCCATACTTTATATTGTCAACTAAGAGTAACTAAGTTCCTACATATTGTTGTTATACGCATGCCTATCCCGAAGTAGAGTATTAATATTTATCATATATATGCAGCATATATTACATATATTAATAATTTGATGTATTGTTATCATTTTGTTCAAACATTCCACTCGTGAAAAAGCCACTTTACTCATTACGTGAATTATTTTAAATTTTCGTTATCATTTTCCAGAATAATTTCTGAATTCCACAGAAAATTGGATTTGAATCATAGAGTAATAGATTTTCGCATATGTCCAGGATATGCTTTTACCTAGAAAATACAGTAGAAAGGCAACTGGGATTTAAATCAAGAGACCTGAGCCCTAGGAACTGCTTGGTTATTTGGCTACTTATAAAATCACTGAGTTTATTTAAAGCCCAATAAATGATGTTTCTATACTCCACATGAGTTCTGAACCAATTTTTAAAAAGCTACAGACTCCAGGCAGAAGGAGGACAAGACGTAACCTTTATTACTTCTAAAGTTGAGGTTAAAGAACGGGAAGTATATCTGCAGACAGACAGGCCTTATAAGCCTAGTTTCCTGAATAAGACAGTCTACTCACCCACCGACAGCACTGGACAGCTACAAGCCTCTCCAAGCAAGGACTGCTGCTGTAAAACCGGTGGCTCTGAAAAGGAGAGCAACATGAGTGCTTTCTGCAAACAGGTAGCTTCCAAAAGGAGAGAAGGGAAGAGACTTCCCACATCCCCACTCACTGAATCCATGCTAACCTCGTGACTGGCTTTGGCCAACAGAATGCCTTAGAAGTGATGTTTAAGTTTTGAAGCTATACCTCAATTTGTATTGAATTTCCACACTCATCTTTTTGAATATTGCCACCATGCCAAGAAGCCTAGACTAGCCTCTTTGAGGATGAGAGACCACGTGGAGACAGAGAAGGCTGGCAGGTAGTCAGCACCAACACAAGGGCTGTGAGTGAGACATCTCAGATCATTCACTCCCAGCCCATCCACTGTCCAACCATAGCAACATGACAGACTCCCACAAGACCAACAGAAGAACTGCCCAGCTGAGCCCAGGACAATTTGTTGGCCTTACAATATTAAGCAAATAAAATGACTATTGTCCTAAGTCATTAAATTTTGGAATGACTTACCCAGTAAAATAACTGATAAGGAAATTTTCAGTGGAAATGGGATGCTGCCAAAAAAAAAAAAAAATGCTTCAAACATGTGACATCAACTCTGGGACTTAGTGAAGGCTAGAAAGACGCCAGAAAAGCAAGAGGAAGCTCTTAGTAGAGACTAGAAAAGCAGTAAAGAAACTACCATCAGGAGACTGGAAAAGTTTGCAGTGATTAAGTTAAGGATCTCCAGATGACCGGGGCCATGGGGAGGGTCATTCCAATGATAGGTGTCCTTGGAAGAGAAAGAAGAGGGGACAGAGAAGAGGGGAAGGTACATAAAGACAGGGCCAGAGTTGGAGTTACACAGCCACAAGCCCAAGAATGCATACAGGCAGCAGGAGCTGTAGGAGACAAAGAAGGATTTTCCCCGAGAGCCTTCAGAGAGAAAGTGGCCATGCTGACACCTTGCCGTCGGACTTCTGATCGCCAAAGCTATGAACAAATAAATTCCTGTTGTTTTAAACCATCAGCTGTGTGGTAATTTGTTACCATAGCCCTAGACAATTAATACAGCACCTAATTCAAGTGGGCAGGCACAGGGAGGCCAAGAGTGATGTACCGGAAAAGGTGCCTCCAGAAGGAGGAAGCTCAGGACAGAAAACAAGAGCTCCGAACAGCACGCACAAGTCGCACGGCGTTTTTGGACATTAACTTTCACGTCTTTAAAATTCCCGATTTCAATTGTGCTCTCCTAGCTCCTTATTGTCAGTTTTAAATTTTTGTGGTCCTAGGGCTTACATGGGTTATATAAGTTGTGTCTGTGAATTCCTCGACATAAGTGAACGTTTTGAAATGTTTATATTATATAGTAAGTTATGTGTATGTGGGGAGAGAGACAAACACAGGTTTTCATTACTCTCTGCCTTACTATTTCCACTCCTTGTAGCCTAGCTCTTTACTTTTAGATAAGAACATGAAAATGCAATGGGATGTGAGTAGCTTTCTAATTAATCAGTGTCATTCCTGTTCCAATTTGATTGTTACATTTCAGAATTTCTTTTTTGTGTATCCCAGAATAATACTAAAAAATAATAACTTTGTTATGACTAAGTTCATTGCCAAAGAGCATAAAATATATATAAACCTTATTTTACACTTTGGCTTCCCTGGCACAATTGAAATAGCAGATAAGTATGTGTGAAGTAGATAGAGCTATGGTTTTAACACTTCTAGTAAATATTTACTTTGTGTGCAAATTTTAAGGGCTAGTGTCCTCACAGCAGCCTTAGGAGGCAGGTAGTTTCTGTTGTCACACCCATTTTACAAAGAGGTTACTAAGTTCCTGTGGTCTCACAAAGAACAGATGGCAGAGCTGGAATCCAACTCTAGCATCGGGTTCAAAAGCATACTCTCAACTGAGACACCATGCTGCTTCTCTCTACATGAATGTGTGAGTTTGTAAAAGTGTAAAAGCACAAAAAGAGGGGTATAGATGAAGAATATTAGAACTTTCCTATTTCCCTCTTTCACTGCTTTGCTTCTCAACTCTCGTTTTTCTATCCCAGACATTTTGGAGCAGGGTGAAAACCTTTAGCGAGAATAAATAAAAATACATAGGCTTATATTTGACATTTTTGGTATCTGTGGATGCACATTAAAAGTTGGCATTTCCCTTAAAATTATGTCATTACCAAAGAATACTTCATGTGACGGTAATGTGTGAACAAATAACTCAGAGCAAATTATTTCAATTTTTTAAATAATTAAGAACAAGTCATATTTAATACATAAATGTATTTGCAGTTTTGCCATTAGGGAAGGATGCGCTATATATTAAAATGAATTTAATTTAACCATCGACTCAAGAGTCTATATCAAAGGCTCTGCACTGGGCAGAGAGAACAAAAAGACAGGTCCTATTTTCAATTTGTCACAGTGTTACTTGTCCTATACATGAGTGCTGGTCATTGTAAACCCATACAGAAATATCTTACTTTATGGCACCAGTTACATATTACTTGATCTTTAAAATTGGAAATATCTTACTTTATGGCACCAGTTACATATTACATGATCTTTAAAATTGTGTCATAAATTTGATTAACTAAAACTCTAAGTTCAAAGATTCTTATTTGTTTCTAATTCCTTTATATTTGCAAGAGCTTGATAGATACCCTTATAGCCGTGGGCCTCTTTAATGTACACTTAATGGCCTGTAAGATATTTAAAATCACTAGGGAAATGGGCCACTCAAAGGGGGACAGGTTTACAACGCCCATAATCACTCCCTCTAATTGACTCACAGCGTGGGGCAACCGGAGAGCACCAGGAGACAGAATCTGAAGATCCACGAGCGCTGTGGGCCCAACGCTGCTGTTACAACCTGCTGGACCCTAGGCCCTCACCTGCAAAGGGAGAAGGTTTGACAACCTCATAGCTGTCTCGTCAAATTAGAAATTCTGCTTTGAACATTTGGATTTCTATGCATAGTAATTTATTAAAGCAAGGCCCATCTGAATGCATCATTATTTCCAGATTTTCAGTACTTCATTTTCAGGTCTTCATCTACATCTCTCTCCTTCCCTCCACCCCGCCTCCCACTCACTTTAACGCCTTCTGTTATGCTATTGGGACTACCAGAAGTCACCAGTCAATGATAGTTCTTCCCTTGGAATTCTGAGCCACCAATATAAAATGCTATAGGAACCACTTCTCTGTGGAATCCAAGGGGTAGAATTTAAAATGAAATGCGCACTTTAGATCATAGTACGAAAATCAGGAAAATGAAAAAGCCTAATAAACCATAATTATGGAAACTAGGAAAACAACCTTTTACACAGTATCAAAAAAGCAAATTTGAACAATCAAGAATGTTTGCACAATCTCTAAAACCTAGATTTAGAAAAGTTCACATTTAGGAGACTATAAAACGCGTCTAACAGCATCCTGCTTGTGCCGGGAACACGCGTCAGTTTCCAAAGTCCTCCCGGCTCCACCGTTACCACTGCGCACTCCTTTCTCAACAAAGAAGCCACAGTTCTTTGCAAAGACGTAAGTCAGACCATGTCACTTCTCCAGAAGGTTCTCTTTATTTGAATCAGCTAGAAGTCCAAGTCCTTGCACAGGCCCAGACGCTCTGCAGGACGTGCTCCCGGGTCACCGCTGACCTCTGCTCCTCCCACTCTGTCCTCACCTCATCCGCTTCCTTTCTGTCTCTCAGAGAAACACGGGCACACGCCCACCTTCAGATATTTGCATTTGCTGTTACTTCCGTCTGGAAACTTCTTCCTCTCCAGACATCCACTAGATCACTCTCTTACCACCTTCAAGTCCTTCCCGAAGTCAAATTGCATCGTTCAGCTAGATTTGCTCTGACAACCCACAGGACCAGAGTTCTTTGTCTGTTTTCTCCCTGTTGGGTCTTCCAAGTGCCTAAAACAAGGCTGAGTAGAAATATGTGCTCACTAAACAGTTGTTGAATGCAGTCCTCTCCTGAGTCCCCCTGCCTGCCACAGCTTCCATCTGCATCACTGCCCTGCCTCGCTTTCTCCCAGAGGCGTCGGCCACCACTCGCAGCCTCCGGGACCTACTGCACTGTGCCCGCCTTGACAGGGTGCTGATTGCTCAGACAGGCTCAGCGTGGGAGGCCAGACGCCCTCTCTGCCCCATCCCCACCCACATCGCCTTCTCACAGGCTGGGTAATGCATCACAATAGATAGAGTGTTGAGGCTTACTGAAGACAATCCCCACGGAATAGAGGCGAGATGTTTAAACGGTGCATTGCAAGGACCTAGCTCTATTGCCCAAAGGAAAAGACCAAGAATTTTAAATCATTCAAGAGGGACTCTCAGTGCACACGTCCCAGTTCCTGTCCTTGCACACCTGCCCCCGCGTGATGGACAGCCCCCGCAAATCTCCATGGTCCAACCCCTCACTGACTTCCTTTCAGGCAACTTCCACCCCCCACTCCCAGGATTTGATCTTCTCTAGCAACACTCTCCCTCCCCCTGCTAGACAATCTACGTGACGAAATAATCCCTGTGTGTGGATTTCTCAAACACTAAATTTAACCCCTCTGCTAACGCTGTACCTAGGGGAGGATTTGCCATGAACATTCCGGGTAGGAGTGAGCACACCATTACGGTTTTCTTCAACAGTTTCTCACCTAGGTGAGGCACACACGAGGGGACACTGATTCAAGCCCCTGCAGGTGACTGGACACCCACGTGCAAGCACCCTGACAAACATACATCACCCAAAAGAAACATGTGCTCAGAAACAGAGAGATCTGTCTTAAGGAAGAAGAGCAAGTCGCTGAATGCAACATCTAACGCAAGTTCTCCCCACAAGAGTAATAGGGCTGCTTGTTACATGCCCTTGCCTCTTTTTCCAGCCTGTGTTTGCCACAGATGTGAATAAACAAGCAGTTACGTTCATGGCTCTGCAACCCAACTCCACAAAAATCTGTGCAAGCCCAAAGAAAGCAGTATGAGCAGTTATGATTCTCTAAAGAAAATCCAAGTCTATGGAGCAAGAAGTTGGTGAAGAAGAACTGTATTTACAAACAACATACAAGATGTCGCCTATCAACTTGGAGCAGCTTTTGACAAATCTAACTTTAGTGATTTGAGAGAAATACTATGAAACCTTAATAGAGGAGGGAAGTATACGAGAAGCCAGAGAACCCTGGGCGGAGTGGGCGAGAGAAGACCACCAAACAGAAAAGCGTCTGCCGGCTGGCTCGAAGTTAAGAGAGAACGTAACTTTTAAAAACCTCAACAGTCAAGTGAGTTTCAAATTTAAAAACCAAGCTACAGGAATGATTTTCAAAATTAAACTGCATTATAGAACCCTCTGAGGTTGTCATCACTAATACTGACGGTCATACTCCAGTTTGAAAGACTAAAACCAGACATAGTGTGTGGGGGCCGTGATCCTAATACACATGTTTAAATAATTAGGAAACAAAATAAAATGGTACCTAAGCATGAAGAAATATCTGTCACTAATTCAGATGACTGACTATATTAGTTGCAAAGACCTAGGGAGAAAAAATACAAAGCAGAAAAGTAATTGGCTCGTACTAGCAATAATTAGAAAATTATTAATACAAATCATAACCACACCACATACACACAATCTCTAACAAACAAGCTCAGCTGTTGGTCTGTTGTATTAAAATGCAACAAAATAACAAGATTCTAGGAATTGCCAGTTTGGGGTTCTCTCCTTCACAGCTTGTGTTGAGGTTGAAGAGTCAAGTGCAGTCCCTTCTGCAAAGGTAGGTTGCTGCAGTTCACACATCCTTAGGATTCTGGGCTCATGGATTATGTTTTGTAAATCAGTTAACTGACTACCCAGAGATTAAGGTAAATTCTGCTAAGGACTAAAAGTTGACTTAGAGCATTAAGAAGGATTAATGTTTAGCTGTGGAGAAGCTGAAGCACCAGGATAGCATGTTTACGCAGTGCTGTAGATCACAATTAATCCAAAATTAGTATAAAAGATCAACAGCAACCCCTTTTGCATGCCAGCTTGGCTTAGCCCTAAAACTCACGACTTATTTTGAGGGCAACCTGTGAGCCGTTGCTCTCTGCCTGTCCTAATAGGTCTAAGGCTTTCAGAACGAAATCCGCATTTGAAATGTTTAGCATGCATGCACTCTGCTTTGAGAAAATAAATACAGAAGTCAGCCCTCTAGATCCCTCTCTACCTTTTATTAATGTGGCAAATCCCTTAAGGTTGCTAGGCTGTTATCATTACACAATACCAAATTTAATTTTCCACCTGATACAAAAGCAATATCATTTGTTTTTTTAAAAAGCACTATTATTCTACTTTACATTAGCAAAGTATATGATGAAAGACAGGACCTTCAGATCTATAAAATGCCTATTAAACAGTTATATGAATAAATCCATGTGAGAATTATTTATTTTTATATATTAAATATGATTATCAGAAAGACTATACAATTTTTATTTGTCAACTTACAAGTTTATGTGTAGTGTCCTTTCATATATTAACTAAATACAATTTTAAGAGTGTATTCCTCCCCATGGAAATATGTGTTTTCATTTAATAAGTGAAAATAGTACTCTTTCAAAAGTGTAGCAGAGTAAGATTAAGGACTACTTGTCTATCTAATTACAAATATATAGTTTTGTCATCTCTCTCAGCATTCTTTCTTTTTTTATAAAATATTTTTCTAATTTTATGAAAATTCAAATTATTTTTACAGAAAAACAGATTAATAACATGTAAGAGAAAAATACAATGTTTACTCAAAAACACAACTTGCCAATTGCTCATATATTACTAGTTTTATCAAGACATATATAAAATATTATACATAAAAATTGTACATATTATTCATATAGGCTTTAGTTTTTTAGGAAATTTCTTATAAAAGGCCCTAATTAGGAAAGGGTCTCTTTTCTAAATGTCCATTTATGAGCCATAACTCAGAAAGACTTATCCTAGAGGAATATTGTTACAAATGATAGTTAGCTTCACTAGCAATTATTGAGCACCTACTACAAACCAAATGAAGTACATTCTACTACCTTATTCAAACCTCACAGCATATCTCTGGGGTAGGTAACAATTAGATTTTGTTTTAGATGTTAAGAGAGACCTTGAAATTTGAAGAAGCTAAAAAAAAAACCAGGCTGCATGAGGACTTTACGTTTCTAAGTGGCACAGTTCAAACGTTAACCAAGTCTTTTGATTCCAAATTCAGCTATTTTTTTATTAATATTTTGTTTCCAAATCCAGGTTATATTGTCAAAAGTTTTAAAATCTATTCTATAACCAAAATATTGAATATTTTCAATAAAAAGTTAGAGTAAAATAGTAAAACAATATCTCCTGAGATTCAAATAGATAATAAAATTGAGATAACCAAAATTATGCTGCAACTTTAAAATTTTCTCTTGAATTTTGGCATTTAAAAAAGGGATTAAAGAGCTTTCTTGCTAGTTTTTTTTTTTTTTTCTGTTTAGAATTTCAGGTCACTTTCAAGAATCATAGAGGTTGAAAGAATTTCTTTCTTTGTTATGCCTAAATGTAATTCCAAATTTATGGCCCTTCAAATTGTATGTTAAATTGTAAAATAAGAGAAAGAAAGCTTTCTGAATTTGAAGGGAAATGTTAGATCCTCCTTAATACAACAAAGCAAAAGAAATCTAAGTGGGTTGAAAATTTAAGTATTTTTTAAAGTACCTAATAAAACTAGAACATAATATTTATCGGGTATTTTAATAAATTAAATTTTCTCAACATTAAAGCAAAATAAAAGCATCGAAAGGAAGAGAAGGCTAGTTATAAGTATTTAAAATGTGAAAGCTTTCTGTGTGGTTTCCATTTCCTCACTTAAAATAATAAAAGACATTCATTCAAGGGCCAAGTTTCATGAAGAGCCTGTTTCATCGATTAAGTGAAACTGGCACTTTCTTTCCCTTGACTGCCCAGGAGTCGTGGTGAGCAGCCAGCAGCAGCAGCTTACTGTGGCTCCCAGCACAGTTTGATGCCCCTGCCTTGACCCACGCCAGGGCACCCATCATCTCACCCACCTCTGCTTTTGCAACTGTCGCACAATGCAAAAAGGCAAATAACATCTTAGTATTATTATGAAACTGTTATTGTACTCGCCTGCCTTGTGAAAGGGTCTTGAGGACAAACACAAGATAGAGGATAAGGAGTTGTCTCAAACAAAAGCCAACAGGAGATTACTCAGTCTGCAAGCTCTGCTAGCCACAGTTTTCGTGGAACACCATTTTTATCTAAAGAACAATTGACAAATTACAACAACTCAGACTAGTGTATTGTATTTGGCAGTCATTATCTTGGGGGGGGGAGGAGGAATGAACAAATTGGCCCTATTACTTAAAAAAAATTGTTAGCTCATGTTGCCCATGACAAAATTCAAGTTTTCAACTGGAAATTAAAATTTTTAAAAACCTGTATCCTCCGATGTGAGTTTGACAGCTTCCCGATGCTTAAACACTTTTCTGATGAGATCAGTGGTAACATTGATGAATGTAATTTTTTTTTTTTCTGGCAACTGTATAATGAAATGTGCCAACAGCTGGGGAGCCCCTGATGGTTTCGAGCAAGCAAACAATCATGTTGTGGACACCATGGCAAGAAACCCAGTGCAGCCGTTAGCTGCTAAGAGCGGTCCCTGAGCAACAGCTAGCAAAAAAAAACAAAAAACAGAAAAACGAGGACTTCAGTCAGACAACCTCAAGGAACTGAATTCTGCCACCAACTAGGGAGTTTGGAAGAGGATCCCAAGCCTTAGCTGAGAACACAGCCTTGGTCAAACCTTGATTAGCCTGGGGACAGCCTAAAGTGAGGCCACAGCTCACCTGTCCCCAGACTTCTGAGGTTGAGATCAGAAGTTTCTGTTGTTTTATGATGCTACATTTGTGGAAATTTGTTGAACAGGACTAGATAACTAATACCTAGGCCTAGGGAAAGTTTCTGTGATTCTAACCAACTTGTTATAAAAATGGGCCTGATACATCCTGAACACTCAGTACATGGTTGTTGAAGAGAACAGAAAAGCAGAAAAAAATATTTTATTGTTGGACATGGTATACAAATACTAGAAATACTGGATAAGTTTAACTCTTTAATTTGCAGGTGTTTTTACAGCTTTCCCTTTACTGAATTGCATAAGTCATACCTTTGCTCAGCAAATTAATGTGTTGCTCTTTGTCTCTCCATGGAGACTGGCCAGTTAGGCATTATTCTATACATAAAGGTGATTTTTCACACAGCTATTCAGTTCAGCAATGATAGCAGTTCAGCAATGCTAGAACACATGTCTACCTTCATTATTGTATTATAACATGTCACAAAGACACGAAAATATATTTTCATAAGCAGCAGCAACTTATACTAGATTAACAAAAGTTCTATGATATTATATAAACAGATAAAAGATTTAGCCCAAAAGTCATAAGACAAGAAATATTGCAATAACAATTTTACTATTATAGAAAATGAAACAACTCCAACATGCTCAGAACTCTTAAAAACACATGGCAGTGGGGAAAAAAAGAAGAAAGGGGGGAAAAAAAATAAAGATGAGGAAGAAAAAAATGCTGCCCAACTATTTTCAAGCCCGTTAATTGCCAGTGAGAAAGACAGCTGAGAAGCGTCTCCCAGGCCAGATGCAGCACAGTGCTGTGTGGCTGTGTATGTGTGCAGGCCTTTGCCTCTGTGTAGACAGATGTGACGATGTCATACTCTGAAGGCAGGTGACTTCCAATTGCAACAGCTCTGACTTTCCGGCTAATTCTATTTTTAGGGAAGAATTGGGGAGGGGGAGGATGGAGGTATATTTTCTGTTCTTATTTGAGATAGATTATTATACCATATTATTTCCTGAGTTTCTTAACTTTTATGTGGGAATCAAATAGCAAAAGAAAATTAGACTGGCTCCCCAAAAAGTATTTTCAATTCTTAATAATATTATAATTATTATAAAATATTTATCATTATAGCTAACTTCCAGAAAGAATTTTTATCAATTTGAACTAAATTATATGTGCCTCTATGATAAAATAAGGTATTCCTCTAAAACTGATTCATGTGATTAACTGTACACCTCGGTAAATTCACTGAAAATCATTTAATTGTACACTTAAAATGGAGTGTTGGTTGTACGTAGATACAGTTGGAGCACTATGTATGTACTCTCTGGACTACTCTGACAGAGTAGGTTTTTGAATGTAACAAGATAAGTCAACTTGAGTGGTAA
>CAUYRT010073193.1:0-14695 GCA_963574885.1 Lepilemur ruficaudatus
TAGTTTCTCTATGTTGGGAATCAATTTTCTCTTCTATGCCACTGAGTTTTCTAACCATCCATATTCGGAACTCTTTCTCTGTCAGATTAATTGTATCAAGTAGGTTGCTATCAGTTGGTGATGATAGAGAGTTTATTTTTGGAGAGGATTTTTCTGTCTGATTCTTCATGTTTCCTGTGATCTTTCGCTGGTTCTTTCTCATCTGGTTTCTTTGTCAAGGGTCGGAGTGGGGAGTGTCTGCTCGGCTAGGGCCCTCCCCAAATAGAGGAGCACACCAGAGAGTTTAAAGTTTTTCCCGTTCCAGTTTTTTCCTCCCGCAGCACAGCCTGTCTGCCTACACCACTGTTGCCCGCAGACTTCAGCCACTTCCCTGCTTGCGAGGGTGTGGGGCACGGGTGGGGGAAGGGTAGTCTCCCCGGGGAATCAAAACACCCCAGCACAGACTCTGGCCGGCCGGCCGGCCGGAGCGGGAACCAGGCTCCCTCTCTAAGGCACCCGACAGTCTCTCTACTTCGCGAGTTTTCCGATTCACCTCTGTTTTCCACTGAGGTCCTGTGTCCCACGCTGGTTCTCTGTAGATCTGCAAAGCTGGTCCTGTAGAAGTGGAGTTCACTCGCGTGCAGTGGACTGCCTATTTCACCTCCGACTCTGAGAGCAGAGAGCCAGGAGGGCACTCCTATTCCGCCATTTTCCACAATCCCCGAAACCTCGCCTCTTTGTTCAACTGTCTATCCACCCTGCTCAGCCATCTCCAGCCCCAGCAAGTGAATCTTGATTGTCTGCCAATCCTTGCAATACCACTCTCCCTGCCAAAGATTGATTTTGGGTGGGCACATGACTCAGTTCTAGCCAGGGATGCACGAAGGGAAGCATTCAGGGAAAGGTTCCAGAAAAGGTTTCCTCTCTCTCTTTCCTAAGATGGTGACAGTGGAATGTAGGCCTTCTTCTTCCTCTCAATAGTGACATGTCAGTGTGTGAAACCTGGAACTACTACAGCTGTTCTGTGATAGGGAAAGGCAACCAAAAAAGAAAGCCAACTAAGGAGAGTACAGGATTTAAAACTAACAGAGATTTAGAGTTCTGGATTCTGTGGAACCTAAAACTGCTCTCCTTTCAGACTTCTTGTTAATAGGGACAAAACACTTCTTCACTGTTTAAGCAAGAAGATCTTGATGTTCTGATATTGTAATAAAAAAAAAAATCCTAACAGATAACAATACCTTTACCCCAAAGTTCATGCAAATCAATGCCAATGAGTCTGTTAGTGGCGCTGTACATGATAAATTAGAGGGACTTATATCCTGGGTTATTAGAAGCAACAACTAGGATAATATATAGATAAACAATGTAGAATCCAGAGCTTAGAAGCTATTAGAAGTCATTAGAAGCTGCCCCTTATCTGGGAGAAAGCATAGCTAGACCTTATGATTTTCCATTGGGTCTCTCTTACGTGGAACTACAGAGAAGAGCCTGGGGGTCATTCCACCAGTTAAATGAAGCTTCTTAAATGTTCATAATTAATACAAAGCATGAGCTTGTCATATTGCCATAGCTATAAAGTTTAGGTATAATCCATATCTAAGTAACAAAATGAAGTTAATAAAAAACAGTTTATTCAAAAAAGAATAGTATATGAAAAAATGAGGCAGGAGAAAAAATAGCTGTAGGGTAAGAAAAATTTAAGGTATGGAAACTAGAATTTCTTAGCAAAGAAACTGTCAAATTTACCAATTATAACGAGCTTGGTAAATTTTCTTGTCAAGGGACTTCCGACAGACAATTCCTGAACTTTTAAAGAAAACAGAAAAATACCAAGGGATAATGTCAGAGAACAACACAATGTTGATAGTGGAAATCACTTTCGTCATGGGCCACACCAAGATAAACAACTATGGAAGTGTACATGTAATACTTTTAGTCATTAATTTGTAAAGGACAAAGATCGGAAATAAGGGATTTTCCTCACCCAAAAGACATCCTAGTTAGTAAAGCTATGATACAAAATATAACAAAAGTCAACAAAAGGAAACTGAAAAGGAATGTATGTAATTACACTAAAGACAGGATGCATAACATTTTTCACCACCTAATACTGCAATAGGTAGATGGATTAGCTAACTATACAATCTGACTTAGAAAATACAGAAAAGGATTATTTAAAATAACGCCACACAAAAATCTTAATTGACTTCCTTTTGCCTAAGGTATTCACACTTTAGTGACAGTATGTTAAAAGTTTGTGAGTAAAAATAGGAATGCAGTAAAATAGTTTTTAGACCACCTACATTTAGCATACATTAAATTACACAACACATTCCTTTTGGTAAATGCCCTTTTTATAGCACTCATTCCAGTTACTACAAACAGGGTTATGACATTTAATTAATTCACGAAATGCAGCTGTACTTCAAGCTTTTGGCAGCTGCCCAATAATTTTAATGAAAGTTTTTAAAAAGAGACAAAGACAAAAAACAATTCCAGCAGAAATAATTTTCCTATTAGTTCGTAATTTTATGAAGGAGGGACTGTAGAAGGAAGACTCTGTAGTATCAAGAGGGTGGGGTGCCCCTGGGATTGTTTGGATAATTCTGCAGACTGGCAAGGAACCGAACCAGCTACCTGGGGATAAGCAGCAGAATAGGGGAGCAGAATAGGGAGAGGAACTTGCAATTAGGCCATGTGAGGTCTTCTCTGTTTCAGATGTCAGAACAACACATAATATTAACTTTAGCCTTATGCCACACAGCTCCACCACAAGGAATGGACTGTTCCTAGTTACAGTTTGAAAAATCTTGGGGGAATTATTCTGCTGAGGCTGGCTCAGATTGCACGCCTACACTTGATGCTGCGAGCAGAGTGAGTTATGATTGTCCCAGTCCTGTGTCACTGGGACGCAGAGCCCCCAGAGGAGGACATCCTCCTTTCAAAAGATGAGAGTGATCAAAAGGCAACATAATTTCTAATCACAATATGTTCCTTCTCCTTTTTATTTCATTTTCATTTTTAATAATGGACTTCATTTTATAGAGCACGTTTAGATTTATAGGAAAACTGAGCGGAAAGTAGAGTTCCCACCCTCTTTCCAATTCCCAGTATACACAGTTTCCTGTGTTATTATGTACTATTGTGTTATTGTATTGTTTGTATCATATAATATGTATTATCATGTATTAAAATGTATTATTAACATTTTATATTAGTGAGGAACATTTGCTACTATTGATGAATCCATACTGACACATTATCATTAATTAAAGTCCAGAGTTTACATAAGGATTCACCCTTTGTTTTTTACAGTTATATGTGTTTTTTTTTAATTTCAGAATTTTACTGGACTATACACGTTTTGGTTACATAATTTGCTTTTGTATAGTTTGAGCCATAGTTATAAGTGCATCCTTCACCCAGTTAGTGTGCATTGTACCCTTTAGGTGTGAATTTACCCATCCCCTCTTCCCCCTTTCCACCTACTTGATTTCTCTTGAGTCTTACTTCCATATGTGCATGTAAGTGTTGCTCCATTAGTTCCAATTTAGTATTGAGTATGTGTGGTGCTTGATTTTCCATTCTTGTTTTTTCTCTTTTTTTGAAAACACACTATAAAGTTTTATTACTGTTATTATTTTTAATGACATTTATTGAAGGTTACTGTGTGCCAGACACTATGCTAAGTGTTTTACATACCTTATATCATTTAATTATCATCCAAACCCTATGAAGTAGATAGCATTTTTATTTATTTATTTATTTATTTATTTATTTATTTATTTATTTAATTCAGGATATTATGGAGGTACAAACATTTTGGTTACATGTAATGTATTTGCCTCGCCCAAGCCAGGGCTACAAGCATTCCCTTCCCCCATACAGTGCGCTCTGCTTCCATTAGTTGTGGGTTTAGGCACCCCAACTCCCCACCTGACTGGCACCCAATGAGTATTACTACCATGTGAACACCTTAGTGTTGATCGGTTAGTACCAATTTGATGGAGAGTACATGTGATGCATGTTTTTCCATCCTTGTGATACCTCACTGCGAAGGATGGGCTCCCGCTCTATCCAGGATAATATAAGAGGTGCTAGTTCACCATTGTTTTTTGTAGTTGAGTAGTATTCCGTAGTATACATATACCACACTTTATTTATCCACGCATGTATTGATGGGCACTTGGGTTGTTTCCATATCTATGCAGTTGTCCATTCTTGTGATCCTTCTTTTTGTTTCTTTCCTTCTTATCCCTCTCACCTGTTTCTTTGTGCTTCTCTTTTCTCTTCTCTTCTCTTCTCTTCCCTTCTCTTCTCTTCTCTTCTCTCTTCGTTTCTCTTCTCTTCTCTTCTCTTTTCTCTTCTCTTCTTCTCTTTTTCCCCTTCTCTCTTTCTCCTCCTTCTCTTCCTTTCTGTTCTATTTTCTCTCACTCTTCTTTCCTTGTCCCCCTGCCTACTTTTAATTGTCCAAGGCAGCAAAAGCCACCCCCCTGCCATCGGCTACAGAAGGAGTAGGGATCTGGAGGGCTTCAATCTGATTTCTATTAATACTTCTCACTGAATTATCCAGATTACTAGGTAAATGGCAAAGAATTGGGCAGAGCCTAAATTAGCTGCTAGTCTACCTTTCCTACCCAAATTTATGGAAAATTGTGAAGCTTCTTGGCAAGTGTACCCTAATTGTGAAACATTTTCTTTGTTATAACCACAAATGAATTTATTAAAAAAAAATATTTTCTAAAACTTTAGAAGCCTTAAACTTGAAATGCAAAAATCTCTCAATGCCTTTGCATTTTTTATGAAAAAGATTTCTTTTGAACTACTTTCCAACATGTATTACCTCTAATTAAAATGATTAGTGAACTTTGCTCTTTGCTCTGTGTGCAAAGGTGGTAATGAAAGTTATCATTAACAAGAACCTAGCAGTTGAATAAAGGCCACAAAGAGCACACAGTTAATGTGGTCAGTGAGACAGTTTGCACTTGTGTATAAGAGCAATTGAAACACTTCAGGCTCTAAGCAAATAATAGTAACATCTTTAATGATCCATTGGATTGTTGGTCTATGTCAAGCAGACCAAATACAATTAAAAGTACGTTGAAAGCTATGGGTACTCAGGCTATTTGCTTCCAAACTCCCATTCCTTGGAGAGTGTCTTGTCATATCCCCAGTCCCTGGCAGAGTGTGTGGTTTATGGTAGGGACTGTAGAAATTTCATTGCCTGCCTGACTGAATGAATGAATAAATGAAGGGAGCTAGTTTATCTAAAGTGTTTTCCTCATACAGTGAAAAAAGCACTTTTAAATGGCTTGATGGCCCAAGTCTGGCCATCCATGGTGACCCAGGATTCCTGGAGCTGGTTTGGGAGTCTCCTTCTGCCACTGTAATATGTAGGTGACAGCAACAAAATCTGTCACCAAGAATCCTGAAGCCACTGCTAATAAAGATCATTTGCAAAACTATTCCAGGACAATAAGGAAAATGACTTCCAGGCTGAGTCTTCTTTCAGAAATTTACCTAAACAATGATGAGAGTGTGGAGAAGAAAATTTCAGTATCCTCAAATCCTTGAGTTAGAAAGAATCTTAAAGAAACCCATGTATTGATAGATAGTGTTGATAGATAATGTCCCAAATATGACATAATGACTGTCTCTTTGTTTTGGGGGTATTTTTAATAAAGAATATAGCATATTTGAAAACATTTTTATAAAGAGATGAGAAAAATATTCATTGATTTGGTATTAAGAATAGTGTAAATTCTGGCAAATGATATGTTTTTTTTTCTTTTTAAGTCAACACTCAGGTTAAGTTGTTTAACAAAAATTCTTTTTAATTATCCTCAGATTAAATTATCATCTCTTATGACAGAAGAGTTGAATTTATTTTTACATTTAAACATGAAGCTACATGTAGATAACATTCCAAGAGTAAATCTTTCTAAATTTAAATATTAATCTGGAAATGGTCAGGATAAGAAATTTTGTCAACTGTTGACTGCATATAATGACAAGGCAAAGGATTCTTTTGAGAAAGACTGAGTTTGACCAGAGAAATGTCCCTTTTGGTCTTATGTATATTTATAATTTAAATGTATATATAATATACACATAATAATATACATATATAGATATGTATAATAAGTTATCTATTGCTGCATAGCAGGTTATCTCAAAACTTAGCAACTTAAAACAACAAATATTTATTATCTTCCTTTCTGAGTGCCAGGAATCTGGGTACGGCTCGCCTGGGTGCCTCTGGTCAGTCTCCCACACGCTGCAGTCAAGGCCAAGGCTGTGGTTATCTCAAAACTCCACTTGGGAGGATCCACTTCCACAGTGCCTCACATGGTTATTGGCAGGCCTCAGGCCCTCTCTGGCTGTTGGCCAGAGACATCAATATCTTGCCATGTGGGCCTCCATGCATCAGCTGACAGCATGGCAGCTGGTTTCCTCATAATGGCCTAGAGAGCCGGACAGAAGGTGCTCAAGACAGAAACCATAGTCTTTTTGTAATCTAATCTCAGAAATGATATCCCATCCTTCATATTCCATTCATTAGAAGTGAGTCCATAAATTCAGCCCAAATACAAGGAGAGGAGATCACACAAGGACATGAAAACCAGAAGGCAGGGATCACTGGAAGCATTGTGAAGGTTGCCTACTACATGTCTTTGTGCATGTGTGTGCATGTATATGTATGTGAACATGTATATATGTACACATACATACACAGACACATGTGCACACACATATATATACATATGTGTGTATACATATTTACAGAGAAAAAGTATTTATGTTTCAAATGCATGATTGTTTTACCGTGTGTGATAAGATGCAGCATTGCTGCTAGCATTGACAAGACTTCTCTGCCAGTTTAGGATAACCTCCTCTCTGTCAATAATTCTTACCAAATCTAAATTGAGCAAAGTGAGGAAAGGGTTACTAATTTCAGTTATTTTAGGATTGAAAACCTATAATGAAAGTTAATTTTTATAAGTCATATGATGTTTCCACCCTGTGCCAGCTCTAATTTCAAGCTAGGGGCATCTGTCCTTGGCTTTATGATTTAGAAACCCTGCTCTGGCCCTCCCCAGGGAACCCTCACCACTGTCGGACAAGTGGGTATGCCCATCTGGAGTTCTCGCCTCCTCATGTTTTCCACACTCTTTACTCAGGACCTTGAAATGAAGGGTGTGTGTTCTCCTAGACCAAAGGTGTAGGAAAAGGGTGGCTGTTTGGGGGATGGACAGAGCTTAGACATGGGTGCTCATTATTTTGGGGAGAACATGTAAAATCACAATGAAGCCAGCATAGGCTTAGAATTATCATCATCATTATTATTATTATATTTTGGCCAAGCTCCAGTTCTGTCCAGAGGCTTCCACCTTTTCCAGATAGTATAGGAATGTTTCCAAATATGAACCACTTTGTATTCCTATACAGGTATGTATTTGGAAATTTGTGTGTGAATTCTGAGAGGAAACAAGGTGTGTAAAGAAGAAGTGAAAATGGCTGCTTTTCTGAGAGAGGTTAAGGAAAACTACACATGAGCAGTGTTCCTTCAGAACCCTGATGGCAAAGTTTGACATGGGGATGGGGTAAGGCCAATGCTCCCCCTATCAGCTCAGAACCCACCACCACTCTGATAACTCAAAAAATGTTGATGCTTAGAATGTCAGGTGATAGCATCCTGAGCATGGACCCTGAAGATCAGCAAAAGGTATTTTGGAGATGGAGAAATTAAGTTTATTTCAATAGTTTGAAGGGCAGCAGGCATTAGCCAGGAAGATGGGGGACATGGGAAGATAGCTTTGTAGATGCTGCAAGATGACTTGAGTCTGCCCATTGGTGACTTCAAGACACAGGGGAAACCCTTTACAAACCCAACTTGTAAGGCTTCAGTCACTGGTATTTGGATATTAAAAGTTAAGCAATGAGTATAAAAAGATAATTTATGGAAAAAGTACAAATAACCCATAAGCCTTTGAAAGATATTCAACTTCACTAAATAAATACAAACTAAAACATTGAGATGAAATTTTCTCCAATTAGATTGGCAAAATTTAACAAAACTGATATCAGTCTAGAGAGAAAGGGGCACTATCACATATATCCAAAAGTGCACAATGACATTCATTACAACATTGTTTGTCATGGCAAAAAATGGACAATAAATGTCCATCAATGGCGTAATGAGTAAATAAGCCATAAGATACATTACAATGGGACACAATGCAACAATTCAATTCAATCACTCTATCTATACTGACTTAAAAAGATGAAGGTGTATGGGATGGTAAAGAGAAAATTGAAGGCTAAAGAGCAAATTATATAGTTTAATCTCATTTTTGAAGAAAACCTATGCATACAGAATCAAAAGTTAGTCTACCACAGTGTCATAGATGCTGGCAAAAGTTGAGACTTCTGGATCAGAGACAAAGGAGAGTTTATTACGCAAAGTAATAGCATAGACAGAATATCAGTATACCACCAATTCTCCTACTCACAATTTCCAGAAGGCAATATGATATAGGCCAGGTGATGTGGGCACATGCAGTGGGTCATATTACAGAAGAGGAAACCTGAACTTAGGGAACCCAAATCTTTTATATTGGGCATTAAGCCTTCCTGACCTTAACTTTGTTACAAAAGAGAGAGACACGGTCTTTATTATGCTGCCCCATAAAAAACAAAAACAAAGACAATGAAAAAACAAAACAACTAGCCCTTGCTCTGAAAGTAGACACTGTATCTTTTAAGGCTGTTTGTTATACAAACATCACTGAAAAATATAGTCCTTAACAAAAGCAATCAGCATCTTTGCTTATGTACAGTAACATGACAGATTTGTTAAAAATTATCCCCCAACATTCCAGTGTCATCTGCGTTCTGTGCAAACAAAAAAAATTATAGTTGTCAATTAAAATGAAATTAATTAAATGTTATTTAAACAATAATGTTATTTTACCATAGAACAGTGAAAATGTTGATACTCTGGTCATCAAATATCAGATGTATCTTTTTATACAAATGACATAAGAATATGTATTTATTGTGGCTGGTATATTGTTCATTCTATGCTCATATCATATAGTATTAAATGAGTGATAATGGTCATTTTATCTGGTAAATATTTTTCACCCACTTAGAAAAGTAACATCCAGACTGATTTCTGGAATTATTCAAGACAAAATTAGAACAAGAATTTTTTAAGTAGTGTAGCTTTAATGACAGCCATCACATGCATAATTCTTTTCTCACACATTTTTCACTGAAAAATTGTTCTTTGAAAACTATTATATGTCAACATCTCAATAAGAATCTTTTACTCTGTAAACAATACATATTACCTGTGTAGGAGACTGTTGATTAAATGACAAATTTTTTGAGCTGAACTTCATTTTAATGTTGAAGAAACTGAGGCCCAGAGACATTGAGTGATTTGAAGGTGGCCAACAACTAGTTAATGTCAGAGCTGAGACTAAACCCCACATGCCCTGACTTGGAGCACAGGGCTCTTTCTTCTTATCCAAACGTACATACATACATGATAGAGCTCTCAAACTGGGGTATGCATACCCCTGCAGGCAATGGCAACCAGCCAGGGAGGTAAAGCCACAGGATAAACAGAGGGTGTCTTGCTTCAATGTAAATATTACAGAAAGATTTGAGGAGAGTTAGGGGAACCACTTTATTTTTATATTCAACAAGATTGATTGTAAAGAGGAATGCACATTTTACATGAATTTTTAAAATTTCAGGCTGGATTCCTCTGGCTATAATCCTAACCCACGGAAGTTAAATTTCTCTCTGCTCACTCTGCTAGGGATACTTTTTTTGTAAAAATGTTATGCCACCAACATAAGGATATTTAAGAAAACACTTTTACTCAAAAAGTGCCTTCATCATCTCCATCCTTGACATCCCATAATTAAATTTGCCCTCATAAATGGTAACTTTTTCTTGAAGGAGCCAATTAGGACCTTATAATAAGTGAATTCTGAGTTCCTTTCCTAAAAATACATTTTGTTGGTTTTATTAAAAAATATCATTCTGTGTTTAATTAGTATAAGCTGAAAGTTTTGAAAAATAAAGGATAAAAATTTTAAGTGTGATTTTAGTAGAGATTAACTGGTGAATAGTTTACTTCTGTAAGCTGCTCCTGCTCTCTAAAACCATTTTGCATATGGTTCTAAAATCACATTTGCATAATATACAAAATTCAGCAAGTATTATGCTTTTCCATTTTTCATGTAGCATATTCATGAATAATATCTGAAATGCTGTAACACATATTAACAGCAAAAATGGGATACAAGGGGCCAATAAATTATTTTATATGCTTTCCCAGTGGACCATTCCTCTCATCTGATTTTTATTTCTGGGATTAAAAACCACTTAAACAATAGTGCTCAGATGATTACTCCCTCCGTCATAGCTTGGAGGACTTTTTTACTCACACTTCAGTGCCTGATATATTTTAGAACTACTGAAATAATGTGTACTTGATTTCCCCACTGAGACATTTGTTAATGTTACCTTCCAACACCAGCATTTTTTAAAACTTGACCTATTTCAAAAAGCTGCATTTGATTCCTAGATTTCACATTCAAATTTGGAGCCAAAGAACCAATTTATTCAATGCAATCAACATTTTTTAAGTGCAGCATGTTAGGCCCTGGCAGAAGATAGAGCTGTCTCGAACAGTGTCCTTCCTCCAAAGTTTCCCAAGCTAGAGGGAAACAAGAGTCACATAAATAAGATCATAAAATAATCTTTGCTAGAGGTTCCAATACAGCAAGAGGAAATGTCAATTTCAGAAATAAATGAACAAATAAATAAAATTCACAGCTGGAAAAGACTGGCCAAATTGTGGCTCAATTTTTCCATGTTCTGCCAAAGAAAGGATTTCTCACCTACTGAGCCAATATGTACTTGTTCTTGGGCAATAAGGTCAGCAGAGTTCCTCCCATTTTTCTCTGCACCTCGAATCTTGGGGAGCCTTACTACGCCCACCCCCATCTCCATCCCAGATCTGGGTCTATGGTGAGGCATTGGCTTTTGGCAAGCAAGATGTAAGAAGGCACCAAAAACTCAGCATTCCAAATAAATAACTAAATGCAATGTTTTTCTAAAAGATCAAAATGTATGCAAAAAACATCCATGATAAAAAATTATCAAAATTTTGAATAAAGACAAGATCCGTAGTACTGACTTATTTTCCTTTTGCGTCAAGTTCCACTGAGATACTGCAGGGCACTACTTCACCTCTACCCTCAACACCAGTGGTTGCTAGACCCAACTAATTTTCGGAAACCTAAACTTTCTGGTATTCAGATCTCAAATCAATGAAATGACCCCTGTGTGGCCGCGGTTCGGGCGCCCTGACCCACTCGTGGTCTGGGGCAGAGCTGACCGCCCGCTCACCGCGCAGGGGAACCCCCCAGGGTGTGCCGGCCACAACGCGGTGGTGCTGTAGGGTCACATGCGCCAACGTCACAGAAGTCAGGGTTTGGCTTCAAATCTTCCCTAGATTGGATTGGCTTTTAATTGACTGGAATGCGGTAACTGTTGGTAACAGGACAATGAGCCGCCGGCAAAGGCAAGTCTGCCGGCTGTCTGCGCTGCCCGCGGGCCAGACCCGGCAGGTTACTTGTGTCGCCCGCTGTGTTCCGGGGACTCGCCCTCTCTGCCCCGTGCCTTCCAACGCTTGAGCGTCCTTAAGGCACGTGAAGCCGTCATGCCAAGTGCTCGTTGGGTAAGCAGAGCCTGCCTCCCAGACCATGAACCCCTCAAGCCCTGCTCTGAGGCCCAGTCCTGCCTTGCGGCTGTCCCTGGGGTCCAAGGAGGAGGCGGGAGGGTGAGCGATGGCGGACCCCACCCAGACCCTCCACCAGGGCTAGAGGTCCCTAAGCTCCTGGGTAGGGTTTGGAAGCTGCCCTTGATGTCCACACTAATATACTTAATTTACATTGATTTTTTCCCACTCAACATCTGAGAGAGATATATATATTCTAGAGCTCTTCTATCTGTCTGGAAAGACTTGGGGCTGCTGTGGTTAATCAAGGCTGTGAGTTCTGTAATGAATTGAAAGGCACTCACATGAAGTCCTAACTTGTAGTGTGTGTGCATGTTGCCTATAGGTATAGGAATTTATTATCAGAGAGGATATTTTCTTCTATACATTTTTAACACAGGCCTTACTCTTCTAAAATTTAATAATCCCACATATTTAAATGTTTTTTCTGTTGTATCTAGATTCTAAGGCATTGAGCACTGGAGGAAGCTGCTGCTATTCTCCCTGTGCTAGAACTGTTCACATCCCAGTTCCGTGTTAGATTATTTTGATTTTCATTATATGTTAACCAATTAATTTGAAATCTGATTTCCCCTCCTCGTCAGTCTACTGAAATTGCCCTCCAAATTCAGTGCCTTTTCAGAATAACATTCTCTGCCACCCAACGCAGTGCTGTAGATTTAAATTTTTCCTTCTTGAAATTCCTCTCTTGGCTCCCTTTTATTCCTCTGCCGAAGTTTATAACCAGCCCTCCTCTGTCTGCTTCCTGGCCTGTTTTCCTCCTCCTCTCTCCACATAGACACTTCACAGTGCTCTTCCTCTTGTCCCACTCTCTCCTCTGGGCCGACTGACTCACCAGATCTACACAGCCCCCTTGATGGAATCTCCATGAGACCCGTGTTCACACTTGTGGCTTTCTTGGGCACGCCCTGACCTGTGTGCTCCACCAGGGCCCCAATCTCAGCATTCCTCAGCGCATCCGTCTTTCCTCCCGGCCACCTTTCTCATCCTGAAGTCGTCACATCATCACCGTCATCATCACCTGGGACTTCCCTTGCCCTTATTCTCTGCCATCAGTTACTTGCCAGTTCCCATTCATTTCCCCTAAACACACCCCATGTCAAGTCTGTTCACTGCTCATTCACACTTGCCACCACCCTCGGGCAGGCTCATTAGCTCTGGCCTTGCTTCTCCAGAGATGGCCTTGTTGCCTGTCCATAGTTCCCCCTGCACCCCAGGCCCCTACACACATTGCTGCTAGAGTCATCTTCCTGAAGCCTAGCTTCGTCGGATCTTTTTTCCCATTCAAACATCTTGTAATACCTCCCTGTTGCCCCAGAACTGAGTCTGATGCTGAATTACCCAATAGTTAGTTAAGCCTGTGCTTTCAGGGTACCAACAAAACGAGGGCACCAAAAGAGAAGAAGAAAAAATATTTTTTAAATAACTTGATATTAGATATTGTTTAAAATCATTAGTGTAGTTGTCATGGAAAAAATCATAATTTATGGGACTTACATGGATTTTGATCATGAAATACTTAGTAAATATACTTCATATATATGTACATACACATGTGTATATATAACATATAAAATTAAATTAATTTTAAATTACAGGTTATATAAAATATGTGATTTTAAGTTAAGAGTTCTCAAGACCTATAAAAGTTTTTATCTGGGCACTGATTAAGTGTACACTTCTGAGCCTAAATCTCAAAGTCAGCACAAATAATACGGCCCTAATCCACCTGTCTTAATTTATTTCTCACAATTGCCTTCCATGCGCCTTTCACTGTAGCCAAAAGCTGTACAGCCCCAAATACCTCACACTTTCTCCCCCTACTTATTCTCTTTTGTGCACTTCCTCCCCTCTTCCACCAACATCCTATTTCTCATTTCTCCTCACCCTGTTAGGCCCAGCCCAACTGTCAGTCTTGCCCTGAAATCTTCTCAGAGTGTCCAGGCTGACAGTACAGGCATAGTTGCCTTTTGCTTTATTGCACTTTGCAGATACTGCATTTCTTACAAATTAAAGGTTTGTAGCAACCCTACATGAAGCAAGTCTATCAGTGCTATTTTTCCAAATGCACATACTCACTTCATGTCTCTTTGTCACATTTTGGTAATTTTCACAATATTTCAAACTTTTTCATTATTATTGTATCTGTTATGATGATCAAAGATCAGTGATCTTTGATGTTACTATTGTAGTTGTTTTGGGGCACCATGAACCATACTCAAAAGACAAGGAATTTAATCTATAGATGCTGGTGTGGTCTGACTGATCTACTGACCGGCCACTCCCCCATCTCTCCCTCTCTCTTTGGGACTCCTTATTCCCTGAGAGACAATAATATTGAAATTAGTCCAATTAATAACCCTACAATGACCTCTAAGTGTTCAAATGGAAAGGAAGAGTTTCACGTCTCTCACTTTAAATCAAAAGATAGAAATGATTAAGCTTAGTGAGGAAAGCATGTTGAAAGCCAAGATAGGTTGAAAGCTAGACCTCTTATGCCAAACAGCTAAGTTATGAATGCAAAGGAAAAGTTCTTGAAGGAAATTAAAAGTGCTACTCCAGTGAACACATGAATGATAAAAAGTGAAACATCCTTATTGCTGATATGGAGAAAGTTTTAATGGTCTGGATAGAAGATCAAACCAGCCACAACATTCCCTTAAGCCAAAACCTAACTGTTTAGTTAGCAAGACACTAACTCTCTTCAATTTTTTTAAGGCTAAGAGGGGTGAGGAGCTACAGAAGAAAAGTTTGAAATTAGCAGAGGTTGGTTCATGAGGTTTAAGGAAAGAAGCCATTTCCACAACATGAAAGTGCAAAGTGAAGCAGCAAGTGCTGATGGAGAAGTGGCAGCAAGTTATCTAGAAGTTCTGGCTAAGATAATTGGTG
>CAUYRT010073195.1:0-15335 GCA_963574885.1 Lepilemur ruficaudatus
TGAGCTCGCCCAGTGAGGGTGTGCGCTAGTGACAAGACTCTCTCTCTCTCTCTCTCTCTCTCTCTCTCTCTCTCTCTCTCTCTCTCTCTCTCTCACACACACACACACACACACACACACACACACAAACATACATGAAACACACATCAATGTCTGGAGACCCTGTGGCCCAGAGTCCAAATATTTAACAACCAGAAGTGGCGTAGGCACTGGCCAGTCCCAGTCACCACCCCTCCCCCCCATTGCAAACCCTTTCTTTTCTGGATGGTGGGGAAGTCTGTCTGGGTGGGCCCTTGGGAGATGCTGTGACAGACCAAGGTATCAGGGATGGCATTTGAGGCCCATAAGGTGACAGTGGCTGTTTACCTGCCAGTGCAGAATGATTTAGTATCTTCATAAATGGGATAGCTGTTCTGGTTACTGATGGATATCAGCCCTGTGTAGAGCAGCAGAACACACACATCAGTATAAAGATATCCATTATGAGCAGACCACACACACAGAAACGCACCGTAAAAGCACACACACAAGCACACACATACAGACACCCTTTCCCATTGTTTATGCCCACAGGGTTTATCTGTATCACACATCTGAAGAGAAGCCTTTAATTGCATTTTTAGTACTATTAGAGAGGCAGAGGAAGGAAACACAGTGGAGGCAGTAACACGGTTCCCTGCCCATGTTTGGGGCTGGATGAATTCAGAACTGTAGAGTCCAAAGCCCTGCCCACCTTCGGTTATAGTGGCTACCTCCTCTGACCCACCCTCCACGTCCTCACAGCAGGCAGGCAGGATGATTTGAAATGGTGTGGCCAAAGGCCCATCCAGCTTGGCTGGCTCCCTGAGAACATGTCCGTATTTGAAGGTTGCCTGGGGCCTGACTGGCAGAAGCAGCTGTGATCCTTAGAGACAAAAGGCAGCTCACGGTCCTGCCATTTCCAGCCAGGCATCAACTGGGATAGGGCCAAGAAGAAAGTACAGAGTGCTCTTGGGGGAGAAGTCCCATCAGGATGCACCCCTCCCCTGAGAAGCCTGCCTTCTCCCTCGTGGACAGAGGTCAGCCAGTTGGTCACCATGGTTACAACCAGTATCTGGAATTCCTCCCTTAGGGCTCTGGGAAGAGTATTGCTCAACTCGGGATGGGCTGGGTGTTTTATTTGGGGATTTTAGGTTATTTATGGCTTAGTGTCTTATTTTGTGGCTGTGTTTTTGGTTTTGTTTCTGCAGGACTGTGGCCCTGAAGCAGTCTGGGCTTGAGGGCCGGAGGGGGGCTGGGGAAGCCCGCAGGGAGCACTTGGCTCCTGGCAGAGGGAAAGGGTGACAGAAGGAGACTTCCCCAAGAAGGATTGAGCCTAGGTGGCCACGTGGCAGCCCACAGTGTCCCACGGGCTTTTCTGTTTGAACCCCATATGGAATGAATCTCAGAAAGTACCAGTGTTCTTGCTGAGTGTCCAGAAGGAGTAAAAATAGTGACCCTTACCCCCTTCCTGAGAAGAGGATAGATTTGAAAATCCCTCCTGGGCCCTGACAGGTTTCCTTGGGGGCCAGGGGTCTTATGACTAAGCAGTGAGTATCTCCAAAGTGGAAGCTCTTCCCAACTCCCACGCCACGCAGGAAGCAGAACTCAGTATCGCTGTGGAGCTTGCAGGGAGCTTCACCATGGGCCGCTCTGCTCTGTTTCTGATTTCCTGGACAATCTCTTAGTGAGATACAACCCATTGTCAAACCCAGGGGGCTGAGTTTTGGTTTGAGTAATATGGACACCAGGAAGTACAGGATCTGAATCCAGCTGGCGTTGCTGTGGGGAAGGGAAGAGCATGTCCTGGCACGAAGCCACTGTTTAAGGACAGGAGCCATCTTGTGGGATTTGGTAGAATTGGTGTATTTGAGCTGTGGGGTCTCTATCGCCAGGGACTTCAGTCATTCAAGGAGGTCCCCACTCTTGGTTTTACAGTCCAAGAATAAGTTGTGCAGAGAGATGGTTCTAATTTGGAGTTCAAAGGGACACCAGTTCTGAAAACTTGACCGTGGGGCAGAGTGGGGCCAGGATGTTTCTGGCAGGCCCAAAAGTGCTGGCCATTCTTCCCTGCTCTCTCCTCGGTTCCCCACTGGGGCTGGGGGCCAGCCACCTCCATCCAGGACTCTTCCTAGGGGCCTTCTTGGTGTGGGGACAGCCAACTTCATCCTCCCTTCCTGTGCCTCTGGGGCCAAGGCCATGTCTCAGCTCTGTGAGGGCAGTACTGAGAATGGACCTTTCGGACTTCTCAGGACATTGGCAATGTGCACATTGCAAGTTGACTTAATTTATTTATTTTGTGAAAAGAGACAGAAAATACCTTATTATTTGCAGGGACTCAAAGCGGTACCCAAATCAAGAAAGACAAAAGAACAGAAACCATTCACACACACCATACATACAAGGACACCCAAAGAGAATTCAGAATACAAGAGGGAAATGAACCAGCATCATGGCGGCCCCAGGACATTGTTCGAGGAGAATCCTTGGTTTCTGTCTTGCAGACTTGAAGATGCAACCCTGGGCCCTTTCTGCTGTGTTACCTTTGCCTAGGTGTCTGAGACAGGCACAACTTAAATAATGGGTTTTGCCTTGAAACGTATCCCCCTGGGGCTCAATGATGCTCTGGGAGCCCTCGGGATTTGGGGAAGGACAGCATGGGGGTACCTACTGGCTTGGCTCTCTGTGGACGTGGTGGGAGTTGTGTGTTTGGAGTTTTCCGTGTGGATGGAGCAGGTGGTCCAGCTGGGGGCGGCGGCCAGCCCCGGTTGCTGCTGTGCTCCAGCTGGCCCCACCAGGAGCCTTCACGTCCACAGAACCCACCTGCCTGGACACGGGGAGCAGCGAGGCCTCCCCTTTGCCGGCCACCAGCTTCCCCAGCACAAGAGACCCACGCAGCAATGAGACTACTCATTCTCCTTCTTGCCGATGAGCTCTTTAGTGCAGCCTAGGTAGGTGGTTCAGAACGTCCCAGGCCTTGGTGAGACAGGGCAGTGTCTAATACACGAAGGCCCATGGCCCCGCTACCTGCTCATAAACTGTGGAGTGGGCGAGGACCCTGGGGTGTCCTTGGGAGTAGTCAGTGGAGGGCACGATTCCCAAGTCCCCAGGAAAGGGAAAGAGCAGCCTGGCTGTGCAGCTCTGTAACACGCCCAAGTTCAAGTTACTCTCCAAAGGCTGAGGAACATAAGCAAATTCTAGCCTTTGTCCCTCTGTGTGACACACACACTTGAAAATAAATAATGAAATGACAGAAAAGAAACGTTTCATGATGAGTTTACTCCACATCTGCCAGCACCCTCAGCCTGGGGGCTCCTGCCAGAGGCTGGGGTGACGGGCAGCTGCATTGAGGGCTCCTGAGTGCAGCCACGTCACTCTCCACTGCTGGCCGTGGCAGAAGTAGTGGAAGCCACTCTTTACCTCAAAAGCACAAAGCAGAATTGGCAACTTCACATTTAAGAGCTTCAAGATCCTTTTGGTCTTGTGTCCTTTGGCACCCTGTGAGGGACAAATTTGTTATGTACTCCCAAGGACGCAGATACGGCGCCATCACAGGCCTAGCTCATGTTGTAGACCAGGCACTTTATTTGAGGAATAGAAGGCCCCTGTAGGCTGCTTCCTCCAACATTGGGCTTGAGCTGGGCACCCCCTGAAGTCTCCATCTCATCTGTATATTCTTGTCCAAGTTTGCCTGGATCCCTGGCTCCCTCCTGGATCCTGCACATGCTGTGTTTTTGCCAAGACCTTGGCCCTGTGTCGTGTTTCATGGCCACATGCTACAAGACACCCCCTTCATGGCATACTTGGCCATGGTATATACATATGTATCCACACGTGTGTATGTGTAGTGTGTAGCTCATTCTGCTCAGCCTCTGGCTCCCCCACAGGTTGCTCCCAGCCCCCCTTGCCATCATCCTCCCAGATGCCCTTGCCGTGGCCACAGACAATCTGCCGTCTCCTGGAAACGCTAGGGCTGCCCTTCAGGGAGCTGGCCTCTGCCGGCGGTCAGGGTCTGCTTTGCGGAATAGAATGTGAACCCATCGCCTGATGGCTTACTTGACTTATTTAATTAAAAATTAAAACATGCAATGAGCAAAAT
Source organism: Lepilemur ruficaudatus (assembly GCA_963574885.1). Taxonomy (NCBI): domain Eukaryota; kingdom Metazoa; phylum Chordata; class Mammalia; order Primates; family Lepilemuridae; genus Lepilemur; species Lepilemur ruficaudatus. The sequence goes on from CAUYRT010073195.1 coordinate 4,118, forward strand.
CTGCCCTGTGTCTCTGCCTTTCTTTTGCATTTGCTCTCAGCAGCAATTGGGTTATAAAAATTAACAGGAAAAAAATTAACAGCAGTAGGAAAGAGGTGACTTCCAGCATGAAGTGTGGGGCATGATGAACATTCTTATGTTACGAGGCTAGCGGGGGCTGGGCTTGGAGGAGCCAGCTATAGGGATGAGGTGTGAGAGAGGAAGTACCCAGGTGTCGTGGGTCAGGGACAGGAGCAGTAGGTCAGCAGTCAGGAGACCTGGGGACAAGGCTCAACTTTGCACTATCTGGCCGTATGACCTGGAATACCTCACTTTATCTGGGCCCCAGTTTGCTTTTAGAATGAAGGGTGTAATCAGTGGTTTACAACCCTTGTTCCAAAAAGCCCCTTTAGGAATGTAAAAGTCAGGCTGAAAGGGCAGGCAGCCAAGGGGAGACTGCATTGCTCTGCTTTGCAGGTTGAGATCGTGCTTAAGAGGTGTTTGGCCTTCAGCAAATCTCAAAAACCACTGGAGGCGATTGCTAAGGACCTTTCAGCTAAGAAATTTCATGGAGTCTTCAAACTGCAATTACATTGGTCTATCAGTCACAACAACTTTAGTTCAAGTTAGATTTTAGCCCCTCTTGTCTCCTAAGAACTACCTCAGGGGGAGAAGGGAGAGTGTTCACTGGGCACACAGGAAGCCAGAGCTGGTGGGGCTTTGTGGGTCTGGGGGATGGCGGAGGCAGGAACAGCAGCAGCGGGCAGCCACAGAGCACAACCGAGCAATGCGGGGACAGTGTTTCAAGTTTGGGGGTTGATGACATAGTGAGGCATGATGCGTGGGAATAGGACGCCTCCCCCCAGCCTCACACCTGTGTCTCTGCCATTTCCCCCAGCCCAGGTTTGGAACCTCAAACCACTTCCTTCCCAACCCGTAAAATATTTGAGTCAAAACAATGTCATCCCAACCAGAATAGACGCTCCAAATGCAGGCAGATGCTATTGCTGTCTCCCCTGCCTGCTCTGGGGACTGGATATAGTTAGTTTAATTTCTAGGCTGCGTTTCCTACCACAAATGACCCCCTGGACAAACAAATTGCCCTAATCGCAGAGCCGAGAAGCTAGACACCTCCCCCCCACCCCCTCAGTTTCCTCCCCATCCCCCATTCGCAGCCCCCTTTGGGATCCTGAATCTTCCTTTCCTACGCCCCAATTGACACAGCCCTGGGAGTGATGTCTGAGAGTGACAGCTGGAACCCATCTGGGGAGCAGTTTGATCAGTAGGGACCTGGGAGCTGGGACCTGTGCAGTTGCCCAGCCCTGGAGCCTGGCAGTGTGTCCCCAAGTATGTTTGGAGGAACTGTGGTCACAGGATTGCTCTTGCAAAGTCACAGTGTGACACATTAGCATATTATAGGCTCTGAGTGGGCCTGCTTTCCTCTGAGGGACCCAGCATTGAGGATTTGCTATAGAGAGAACCATGTTTGTGAATTGAATTCCTTTATTATGAAGACCTTTCTGTGTGTGGGTTTTTTTGTTTGTTTGATTTTGGGGGTTTTTTTGTTTTTGTTTTTTTGACAAACAACAATATTTTCAAGACTGACATTCTACAGAAGAGTTTGTAGCTACCAGCAGCCTGCAGCTGTAAGTGTGTAAAAAGCCGCAGGAAGCAGACAAGAAGGTGGTGGGTGAGGTGACTGGGAAGAAAAGGTCCAGGTCGGGTCTAAGGGCCCGTCCCACCTTCACGACATTCTCACGGAGCTGCAGGTGGGGAGCAAGAGAAGCCTTAGGGGCTGCATCAGCTTCAGCTTCACTGTGGGTGGGAATCCAAGGCCTCAGGGTATCCATGCTGCTGTCACAAGCCTCCTTGGTCCTTGCTTTCCTCAACTCAGCCCATACCTGTGGGGCTTCCGTGGCATTACCCAAAAGATGGGGTGACCGCCATAGAGAGCAGGGACTCTGGAGAACCAGGCCAGGCCTAAACACCACGGGACACTATTTATCTGAGATATAGGAGTTTGGATAGTTCTTAAAGGAGCCATTTCTGCAACAGCTGGACAAAGGTTACCAACAGTAAACAGGTTCCCTGGAGGTGTGATCCCCTAGTAGCTAGTAAAACCTTTGCTGACCGCTGCTGCACGGTTTATTGGAAGAAGCAGCAGTAGTAAAGGCCCAGTGGGGGGTTCTGCCCAAGAATATTGCCAGGGGTGGGGGAGGTGGAGGGGAAGAAGGAAGGACTGAAGGGGGAAGGAGGGAGAGGGAAGAGAGGAAGGAAAGGAGGAACGGTGACAATAAGGGTGCAATCTGATGCCAGTGCAGGGGAGGAAGAGAGCCACAGGCATAGTGCCCAGGAATTTAGGGGACTGTCAGGCCAGGCCAACAAACCCAGGTACACACGCGGCCCTGCACACCTCTGGCCATGGGCCACATTTGCCCCATGGATGTGTGGCCCACAGAGTGTTTGTTTTTATTCTTAGCAATTGGCATTAGAGGCCAATATTTAAAAAGAAGGAATTTTATGTAAAAATGAAGTTTCTGATTTCTCTTAAAAATTGGGTGTCTTGGTTTGTGTTACACCAAAAGCTGACAGTGGGACAAGGGTTTGGGAGCAAAATGGTTTACCTGGAAGCTGCAAACAGCTGGCAAGGGAGGAGGGGAGGGAGCATTCAGCAAAGGGTGTGGTGTTAAGCCAGATGGCAGCTTGGGGACTCAGAGCAGAACCCCTCGGACACAGTGTGAAGCCTGTGCCTTGGAATTGCCCACCCGACGTGTGAGCCAGGGGAGCCTGACGTATCCCCACACAAACCTGATCTTGGGGAGATTTGGTTCCCCCGCACAGCCCGTGCGCCCAGCAGAATAGTACTGCAGAACTCTGGAAAAGCCATTCGGCCCAGAGGCAAAGATCCGGATGGCTGGAAGTTTCCACAGCCCGGTGAGAGGTGAGGTGTGAGGGAGGGGCAGGGCCTGACAGCATCCACACCCCTGGTGCTCTCACTCCCACAGGAGCAATGGGCTGCAGCTGGGAGCAGGCAGCAGCCCCTCTAAGGGGAGATAGGCGGGGTCCTCCCATCCCCCGGGCCCGCCCAGCACTGAGGCAGCGTGCCCTTTGCCATTTATCACGGCACTTACACTGATGTTTTACTTCCAACAAGCTGTCTTCTCTGGGAATCCACGTCTGTCCAAACTGAGGAAGCGGCAGCCCAAGAGGGCCACAGCTGCCGTGCCAGTCATTCTGACATCTCCCTAGCTACTGCAGGCATCTGAGTTTTCAACCCCAGTGGAATGCTGGGGTCTAGGCTGGCTCTCCTGACAATGCCCACCCTGGGCTCCCTAAGGTTTAGACCTCAGGATAAGTGGGCTGGTCTGGAAACCATCGGCTCTGCCTGGCTCTGGCTGGTCATCCCACCACAGAACGCAACACCCCGTTGCTGCCACACCCACCTGGGCTTCCCTTGCCCACCTGAGCAGGTGGCCAGAATGAGCAGTAAGGAAGAGACAGGTGCTTTTGCCCACCTGGAGGGTGGGCATGGCAAGGCCTGCATCTAGTCCATGCTAGAGCCACCCCCTGGAAAGGTTTCAACCTCTTTCTGCCCCAGTGCACACGGTAGGGCATGCTCACCTGTGGGGTACACAGGTGTCTTGGGCACGCTCTTGCTGGGATCAGTAAGGCAATGCCCAGTGCCTGAGCTCCATTGCTGCCCTGTTCTTTCCCACCCAGGAAAATGCAACAGAGTGACAGGACACAGCATACGCAAAGACCTGGAGAATGAAGGGGACGTGGGGAGTTTGGGGACCAAGAAACTGTTTGCTGTGTCTGAGGCATGATGAGACAGGAAGCTGGAGAGGACAGCTGGGGCCTGATCGTGCAGGAGCCTCTCAGCTGTGCTAAGAGGAAGGGGTGGGCTTATTCCTAAGAGCTACAGGGAGCAGTTGAAAGGCAGCGTGAGGCAGAGTGGTTTGGCCTGATCAATTGTTTCAGATTTTATGGATGAGGTGAATGAGGCACAGAGGGCTGAAATGACCAGTTCAGTCCGACAGTCGTTGACCGTGTGTCTGCCGTGTGCCAGACCCCTGCGGCTGTGGGGCCCAGAAATGAAGAGCAGGGTCCCTGGCTCCCAAAGGTCACCTTGTCTGCGTGGTCACAGACTCCAGTGTCAGAGTTTCCAGGGAAGACTCACTATTACATACTTTTATACTTTCCAGTAAAGGAAATTCATCAACGATTTCAATGTGGCTTAATTTATAATCATTTGTACCGATAAGTTCCCAATCAGGGAACAATAAAACCCGCAGTCAGACCCCGGGCCTGTGTCAGTCCCTCCATGTGACTGATGGGGTCGTCCAGTCTGGAGTGGTCTGGGCCTCGCTGGTGCAAGTGTAACTCCGCAGCTCGGCTCTACCCGTGCCCTGCAGGATGGCTCAGGCCATATCTGCAGCAACAGCTCCCCGAGGGAGCTTTATCAGTCTCCTCCAGAGGTCAGGAATTCCACTGCAGTGCATTTTATCTCTGACATGAAAGAACGGGAGCTGCTGGCGTGTCTGGGGCAGTGCCACGTATGACCTCGCAGAGGGCAAACTCAAGTGGAATGTAAGTGAGATTGGGCATTTTTTCTTAAATGCACAGAGATGCTGCCATCTTTGCAAGCGTCAGCCTTTGTGTAGCTTTTGTGTAGCAGGATAAGAGTATGGACTCTGCAGCCAGCCTGCCTGCTCTCCAGTCCTGGCTCTACCCATTTCATCGCTGTGTGACCTAGGGCCAAGTACCCAGCCTGTCTTTGCCGCAGTTTCCTCATCTGTAAAATTGGGATATGGATGGTATCAACCTCTTGCTGTAAGGAGTAAGTCAAGTTAACATGTATAAATGGCCTGGCACGTCGTAGGTGCTTATAAGTGTTAGCTGTTACACTAAGCCTGGACAGAGGAAATGAAGAGGGTAAAATGGTGAGTTCTAATGGTTTTTCTTCCCAGAAATGACAAGATTGGTTGTGTGTCCATGAACATTTCAAGCAACTGAACATTTGTAATATTGTTTCTCACTCAAGATACCTCTCCCAAAACTCTCCAGATACTCAGAATTGAATGACAGCAATGTGCCCAGCACCTTCCACACTTTCTCTCATCTCATGGTCCTCCCAGCCTGTGAAATCGGGTGCTTGGTTACCCCCCATTTTACTGATAAGGCCTGGGGAGGTGGAGCGAGGGTGGAGCCAGGTTGCAAACCCAGGTCTTTCCACCGCCAGAGTTCGGCCCCAGAACAGCTGTGCCGCACCGTGGTAGGGACATCCCTGTGCTCAAGGCCTTTGGCACCCTTGTCCCTCTCTTTGGTAATAGGACACATACAAAGCACTTCCTCATCGGCCTGGTTTTCTGGGGTCTTGGGCAATCCCTGGGGATGTGTCCGCCTCTGTGAACAGTGCTCGTCGGATCCTGACCTGAAAGCAGCGGTGGCACCAGGAGACTGTCCTTAGAACTTGGCTTTTGATTCCAGCAATGCAGTGCAAAGGCAGGGACACATCACACGAAACGTTCCTAGACGAAGTGTCTCCTGTTCCCCTCCAGATACAAGCCCAAACTAAACATAGGCCTAAAGCTCAAGCTAAGTAGAGATCAAAGAAAGGCAAACCCAGACAACGATGACCTCTAAAATTGGCAACAATTTTAAAAAAACAATAGTAAAACCCAGTGCTGGTGAAGTGTGGGGAAACACCCACTCATCTGATGGGAGATTTTTGGAGGACAGTTTGGTAATATGTGTCAAACACCTTAACATATTCCATACCCTTTCATTCAGTAAATCCAGCTATAGGAATTTATCCTAAGGAAGTAACTATGGCTGAATGCTAAGAGTTAATGTTATTAAACATTAAACACTGTTTACAATAGCGAAAAACTGGAAAACAACTCAAGTGTTGAATAACAGGGGATTGGTTAAATAAATTATGATTCTCTGCAGCCATTAAAATGAAGACTTTTTTAATGACAGCTAAAGATATTTAGGACATATTAGATGACAAAAGTAGGCTACAAAACAAGTATCGTATGATTCCATTTTTGTAAAATAAAATATTATCTACAATGTGAGCATATCCGCACAGAGAAATGACTGGAAAGATAGAAACCAATGTCAGCAGATTGTATTTTATGGTTTTTCCCTTTCTTTATCTGAGTTGTTAACAATGTCTTTGCCAAACATGTATTCCCTAGGGGCATTCGTCACATAGGGGTTAAGAGTGCAGCCTGTGGAGTCAGACTGCCTGAGTTCAAATCCCAACTCCCTTCCTGATTAGCTGAGACCTCTCTGAGCTTCAGTCTTCAAGTACAAAATGCGGAGGATAATAAGAAAGCCACAGAGCCTGGCTGGGGCCAGAAGGCGGGTGGTGTTGAAGGCTCTAAATGAGATGATACAACACACACAAAGTTCCTAGCATAATGCCTCACACAGCGTTCGTTACCACTGCCATTGTTGCTATGACTACTTACTGTTATAATTATTAATCTAATTTTTGCAATTAGGAAGGTGACAAGCCTGTCCCTTTGCCCACATCTTCTGCCCACCCAGCCTCACGGAAAGCCGTCCCCACCAGGTTGGCACTCGCTCACCGACCTGCCCGCGAAGCCTTCAGCCCACACTTGCCAGACTCTGGTGTTCGCTCCTCTGTGCCCTCTCTGTGGCGAGAGGTCTTGGAAGAAACAGCCCGGCCAACACCAGTCTCTTGGCCCCAGAGCGAGACGCGGAAGTGTACAGAAATGCATAACCAAATGTTTGATTTGGGAGGAGAGGCAGGGCAGAGCCTATACCAAGAGCAAAATAGGACAGCAAGGGATTTTTCAGCAAAGTCTGGGAAGAGACCCTCATACACTGCTGGGGCCTCCTTGTTTTCTCACTTTGTTTCCTCACTTCAATCCTGATCGCTCCACTTGCAGCGGAACATCTGGCCCCAATATGGGGCTGATTTTAATAAATCCAAGACATCTCTCTTTGCCCAGCAGACTTGGAAGAAGTCAAGGAGAAACCCTGCAGTGTTGCCAGCCAGAACCCCGCGAGGCAAAGAGACAGACAGGAAAGAGGAAGGTGGTTAATAACCAAGTGGGGACCAGGGCGGGTCTAGGGGGCGAGGCGAGGCTGATGTGTTCAGAAACCGAGATAGTGGCCGGACGGAGACGTGCCCACGGAGGCCGGCAGCAGCCTCTGGACGTGTCCACCTGCCCTTGGTTTCTACCCTCTCCTGTTGCTCCTCCCTGGGCAGGAGCAGCTCGTGTGAGTCACAGATTTCTCCAGATGTGGGAGAAGAACAGAATTAGGGACGTGTTGTAGTTGTTACACACACACACACACACACACACCCCACACACACCTCTCTTCCCAGCCTGGGTTTCAGCCGGACTCTGTCCTGTAGCTGGTTTGATCTGGAAGCTGTTGCAGCCCTCTACTTGAAAACACCAACGTGGGGGTTAAACTCTGGTGGCCCAAGACAGAGCAGAGTAACTGTTGCTGGCTAGCACGTCAGGAAACGCTGCCGGGAACACAAGATTGAAAACAAGAGAAATAAGTGAATGAAAAGAAGCCGTGATTCCTAGAAGTTCCCACTCCACCCACTTCCCACAATGACTCTGTGACTCCAAAACAAGAAATGAATTCCTCCCGGATCAGGATTGTGAAGAAGGTGCCAAAACCCAAGAAAAGGGATTTACATTTGCAGGATATGAATTGGCTTAGGTGGAGCTCACCAGGACACAGCGAGGGGACCCTGTCTGTCCACCTTTGCCTCTCAGTAGAGTTGTCCAGGCTGCCCTGAGCAGGTGAGGGGCTGGGCTCTTCTGTTGTTGGTGCTGGTAATAGAACAGAGTGGGCAGGAGTATCAGCTGTGACAATCATGTTTGTCTTGTTCTCACTTACACATGTAGAAGGTGTTTAAAAAGTGAGAAGGTCATTATCCCTTTTCCCCCTCCAGGGAGTAGAGGCCAGCTGTCCTCCTCCTCATCTCCCGACCTCAGTAGAGAAGAGAGAGCCACCAAACTGAGATCCACCCTTTCCCTACTTGTTAAAAAAATAACTCCCTAAACGAGTCCAGTGGTTTTCAACTCTGGACACACATTAAAATCTCTGGCTGATTCTCAAACTTTGCTATTCTTCACCCTCCCCTGGAGGGCTTATTAAAACACAGATTTCTGGGCCTCACCCCAACACTCTGGTTCGATAGGTTAGGAGTGGGGGCTGAGAGTTTTTTTAACAAGTGCCCTGGTGATGCTGGTTGCAGGTCCAACTTTGAGAAGCATCACCCACCCCAGTCCTCAGAGATGGGTTCACTGGGTCTGGAGTGGGGTCCGGGCAGCTGCTCTTTCAAAGCACACAGGGGCTCCCAGGAGAACCATGGCTCACATCACCTAGGCCAGGCAAGGCAAGACCTACTACGATTGCACGTTATAGAAGTAAGCGCAAACTTCCGGTATCAACTGCAGCTGCTCTCAACCGCTGCCTTCTGTAACTCCTATTCCCTCTGTATGTCTTTCTCTGCCCTGGCCCTGTGCAGCTTCACAGAGGCCATCTCTGCCTGTCCCTGCTTCGCTCCTGGTCCTGGCTGAGCTCTCGGGCACGAGTGCTTGGTTACAGCTCTTGGCTCTCAGTTTGCTGGTTCAACGGCATCTTAATACTCCGATTTTCTCTCCAGTGCCTCACCCTCTTTCCTTTATTCCAAGAGAAATGTTCCCTCTCCTTGCACATGGCACAGAGCTCCCCTACGTCTTGCCTTGCTTATGACTGAGCACACAGAAAGCTACTTGCCTTAACCTTTGGAATAGCCAAGATCCTGTGAGCCCTCGTCCTCTGCCCGGGGAGGCTGGCTCTGGGAGGGGCTGACCCTTGGTCTGCTCTGCATGTGCATAAATCCTGCCAAGCTGGGACCCTGTGGGCCCTGCCTCCATTCAAGGCCTGGCAGAGGGCAGCTATAAACCTGTGGGAAGATTTACAAAACAAAGAGCAGATGCTTGGAACAATGACCTCACCGCAGAGCAGGTCCCAGTGCACTCACAGCAGGAAGGGGAGGATAGGGGGATGATGGCCAAGCCCTGCTCAGAGGAGCTCAAAGAGAGACAGGCGGGCAGGCACACTGCCCCGGCAGCCACGGTGAGCATGGGGGAGGGGGGAGGATGAGGACACTCCCGTGGGCCAGGCATTTACAAGCAGTATCTTATTTAATCCTTACTTAATCCACAGTAGATGCTGCCAGTGATCTTATTTTGAAGATGAGGAAAGGGAGTCCCAGACAGGTCAAGCATCCTGCCTAAAGTCACACAGCTGGTCTAACAGCCAGCACTTACTGAGCCCTTATGACCTTGCTTTATACATATTGACCCATTTTAATCTTCACAACAGCTCTAGAGGGCATGTATTAGTCAGCATGGGCTGGGTTGTGCTGTGGTAACAGGGAATCCCCAAAGTCTCAGGGCCTAATGCAACAAAGGTTTATGTCTCACATACACAAAGTCAGTGTGGGGCCATGGGACTGTCCAAGGCAACTGTCCTTCATGCAGTGAGCCAGTGACCCAGGCAGCTTCCATCTTGTGGCTCGGCCAACTGCACAGGAAAGGTGCAGAGGCACAGGAAAGGACAGCTGGAGGGTCTCGTGCTGGCTCTTTTATGGTTTGCCCCAGAAGTGACTCACGTCACTTCAGCACACAAGTCATCAGCCAGTGCTAGTCACGTGGCACCTGCCCCACTGTGGGGGGCGGGGAAATGTGGGGTAGCAGGTAGAATGGTGACCACTGCTATCTTTGCCGTATGTAGGTACTGTTATTATCCCCATTTTACAGAGAAGAAAACTGAGGCAGAGAAATGAGACAACTTGCTGTATGCGTTCCTAAGGCCGCCATAACCAAGCGCCAGACACCGAGGGGCTTAAGCAATAGAAATTTCTGGCCTCACGGTTCTGAAGGTGGGAAGTCAGAGATCAGGGTGTCAGCAGGGTTGGCCCCTTCTGAGGGCTCTCCAGGGGGGTCTGCTCAGGCCTCCCCCAGCTCCTGGTGGCTGGCTGGCGTTGTCGGTGTGCCCTGGCTTCTGTCGCAGCACCCGATCTCTGCCTGCGTCTTCACGCAGTGTCCTCCCTCTACATGTGTCTGCCTCCAAATAGCCCCTTTTTCTAAGGACACCTGTCAAATTGGACTACAGACACACCGTAAGATGAGGTTAAGACGACCTCAGCTTGACTAATTACACCTGCAATGATTCAATTTCCAAATAACGTCACATTCTGAGGCACTGAGAGTTAGGACTTCAATATGAATTTGGGGCGGACAGAGTTCAGCCCACAGCACCTGCTCAGGGTCACCCTGTGTCTAAGAAGCACATGGGCCCAGGGCTGCCTGACTCACGTCAGCTCCCCGTCCAGGGTGCCCTCCTCGGAAATGGAAGGTCGGTAAGATATTTGGAGCTTTGTTGGTGACGAGAACAAACGGTGCTACTCTTGCCAGCTCCCCAAACGCAGGAACGGTACCCCATAAAACCACCATCAACACAAAACCTATTTAAAATCTTCAAAGAGGATGTCGAAAACCTCTGGGAAATTAAAATCCCTCTCCCGTTCTACTCCCTCCCCCGAATGGGACACAGCCTTGGCTTCAGGACAGACAGCGACCTGCTCCGTCTGCTCATGGCCCACCCCCAGGTGTGGGCTGGAAGGAGACATCCCTGCCTTGCCCATCTTTGCCCACTGGGATGGTGATCCAGTGCCCCCGCCCCCTCATTGGTGGGGACCTCAATCTGGAAGGTGTGACTGCTGAGCTGTCCACCCTCCTGCATCTGACATTAAGCAAGTCAGAAATGGGAACAGGCGTGCATGTGTGCATCTGCGTGCATGTGTGTTATTCCCACACCTTCCTGCTCCCCCCAGCTTCCTCCCCTCACTCTTCCCAGCCCCACTGCACACAGATCCCGTCTTTATTTCCTTAAATCTTCATCTGTGCCCACAGCCTCCCCCCGGGGGGGTCTCCCAGCCAAATGGAAAAAGAAGAAACATTGCAATGGTGTAGGATTCCCCTTGTCCCAGATGGGAGGAAAATAACCAGGAAGTTTTAGAGTCTGGTTGTAAATAGTCCTGTGTGTCACTTTACGAGTGGGCTCTTACAGCCCCCCAGGCAAGCCCTTCACCTCTCTCAGCCTCAGTTTCACCATATGTAAAATGCAGGCTGTAAACTAAAAATAAAATCCTAAGCCCTCCACCGCCACCAACCGACTTGGCCAC